>JAOTQW010000036.1:5977418-5990410 GCA_026260075.1 Sisor rabdophorus | reverse complement strand
CTCCGGTTTCCTCCCACATTCCAAAAACATGTGCATTAGGTTGATTGGTGATTCTGTGTGTGTGGCCCTTGTGATGGACTGGCGACCTGTCCAGTGTGTACCCCCTTTCTTTCGCCCTATGTGCGCTGTGATAGGCTCCAGCAGACCCAGTAACCCCGGATTCAGGTATAAGCGTGTAAAGAAGATAAATAAATGAATAAATGTTATGATCTGTACAGAGTGTACCCCTGCCTCTCGCCCTATGTGCGCTGGGATAGGCTACAGCAGGCCTCCCGTGACCCTGAGTTAGGGAATAAGCGGGTATAGGAGATAAACGAATCAATGTTATTCTGTTTTTCTTATTCTGTTTTCTGTTTTTCAAGTGCGTATGTGGGTTTACTCAGTGTCCTCTGGTTTCCTTCCACAGTCCAAAAACATCTATGTTAGGTGAATTGATCATTTAAAATTGCCCATAGGAGTGACCTGCCCAGGGTATAATCTTTCACCCTTTAGAAAAGCTTGGATAGGCTCCAGTACCCCCATGACCCTGAATCAAAGAATATATAGAAGAATAATTAATGTGTTTCTGTAGATGTGTGTGTTGTCTATATTGTGTATATAATTATAATGTAATAGTGGAAATTGCAAAGAGGAAAAAGGTTTGGGTCAAACCTACTAAGGAAACACATTCCTTTGGCAGTATGCGTAATGATAAAATGTCAGATTAAGGGCCGGCTCTAACTAGAGAGACTTAAATCTGTCACTTTGTTTTTATCTACAGCTCTTTATGCAGTGATCTGCAACATCTTAAAACATGAAGAGGAGATTACCCAATCTAATAAATCCCAAAGAATAATTCTGTCATCTTTTAATAATCCGGCTCAGCCATACCATCTATTACAATCCAAACTTTTTAACATAGTTTGGATAATCAGAAACGTGACAGGATCTAAATAGATGTGCTTTATGTATACATGTTTATATTGCTGGCAAGATATGTAGGGAAATATATTCATGGCAAATTTTTCCTAAAGCAAGAGATGGATTAAAGTGAAGAGCTTTGTTTTGTTGTTATTCTTAAGCATCTTATTAAAGCGAAAACGGATACCAGGCCTCTGAGAATATTTCACGGTTAAGCAGACTTTAGCAGTTTGACTTTAGCCATCAACATTTTTTATACCCTCTGTTTAGTCACTGGGCATATCAAGCAGCAGGGGTAACCAATCTGCCTGCCCGAAGGAAGCTGCGCATTATACAAGCTCGTGTGCATAAATACACACCTCGCTTATTAAATCAATTCATGGCTTGCAAGCGAAATCCTTTAGATCTAAGCTGCCATCTTTATTTTTCTCTACTGACTCTATTGTATCTTTAGGAGTCAGATAGCTATAATGAATGATGGTTAAATATCTATAAAAATATATATATTTTTTTTTTACTTATTGTAAGCTTGGTCTAGTTTTTTTCCCTTTTGCTTTAAGATAGATGAGAGTATCATATTCAAAAAGCACAAAAGCTTTTCAATTACTGTTACGTTATAGGTTCACTGCCCCTCTAAGACACAAGAGTGAGACTACTAATTATTTGGATTGAATGGTTTTGCCTTCGAATATAGCCAACAAATAAAAGGTCATAATACAGACATTGCGATTTTCTCAACTATCCCCTCCTTCCCAACAAAAGCTACATCGAAATGCACGGATAAATTCCCTATTATCTGCACTCTGGAAAAAGGGCTGACGTTTTAATGACTGTGACACTACTAATTGCTGGAGAGTCGACGGAGGGCTGTAAGTTCCGTTATGGCCTGTCACTAGAATGGAAGCACAGAATAGCCCCGCTGTTCTATCTCACCAGCATAGCAGTCAAATGTCTTGTTTTTTTTTGTGTATTTGCTTTCGATTCATCCGGTTTCAAAGTTTAGAGGTTGACCCATAGTGGATTTTTATAAAATAGATTGCTAGGTTAAACCACACTTGCCGATTATTTAATTGATTATTTTAGAAGGAATATAAATTGTAAAAAAACTGCTGAACTTTGATACTTTTGATAAAAAATGAACCATAAAAGTTTACAAATTAATAAAAAATTCATTCATACACACGCTTATTTCCTAAATCTGGGTCACAGCGGTCTGCTGGAGCCTATGCCAGCGCACATGGGGGGTGAGTCAGGGGTACACCCTTGGCAGGTTGCCAGTCCAACACAGGGCTACCCATTGACGAATAACCACACTCACTCACACACACTCCTATGGGAAATTTCGATCAACCTAATGAACTAATCAACTGAGTAACCTAATGCACATGTTTTTGGACTGTGGAAGAAAATGTTAGTACCCAGTGTAAACCCATACAAGCACAGCAAGAACATCTGCACAGAAAGTGAACTCGAAGCCAGGACCGTCTTGTGGTGAAGCGACCCCCTACGCCACTTTGCTGCCCTATTAATTATCTTAAAAAATATTAAAGTAAGTAAAAGATATGTTTTAAAACACAACAGAAGGTAACTTCATATTGGATTTGTACAGTTGTACATGATTATTTACATTAATAAATAATTAATAAATTAAGATTAACAAAGTAAACAAAAAAACTTTCCACTGGATTTAATTAACATTAGTTATGTTATAAATGGAATCTTATCAAATTGTAAAGTGTAAAAAGGTTACACTTTTTATGTCTTTAATTTAATTCAAATAAACCAAACATCCACTACTGATTATTCTTGATGACTAATAGATTCGCTGATCACCTAGCTAGGCTGATTAATTGATCCATCTCGACACAGGATGCCATACTGACCGCCATGATTCAATGTCTGTTCAGATGACGGGTGCAATGCAAATAAAGAAGACTTGCTATGCTGGGGATGCCCTGGTAGTAGTATCTGCTTGACACGGCTACACTCCTTTAGGCAAGTAGAGATAGATGTTTTTTGTTGTTTGTATGTCAGAGGCAGCACTGGAAGTGTAAACATAGCAGAAACAGAGCAAAGCTATCGTGACAGTACAGACAAGACTGGTTCAGCTTTTACATTTTTAAATGTTTTTGTGTAGCTTGTTGCTATCTGCCTGGAGTAGCGTGACGTGTCTGTGTACTCTATAAGCCATTGTTTACTTTAGAGCAGATCATATTGCAGCTTTTTGCTAAAAGTCGAATGTCCAGGATCAGTTGCAGAGACAAGATTGAAACAGAGATTGAGTAAAAAGCTGTAAACAGATGAATTTGATAGAATAATAGAATGTAGTGGGAAAACACAGATGACAGGGTGATGCATTTAATTCTAATCAAGTCTGAGAGTTAGCAAACATTCAATGATTGTTATATAAAAATTTGTCGCATTTATGGAGAGAGACCTTTTCCGTAAGAAACCGCTGCAGTATTCTCTTGACACTTTTTAGAATACTAGGCCTATTTTTCCTCATAAACATGATTCAACTACAACTACAACTACTTTTTCTTTGCCTTCTTTTTTTTTACCTCTACAAGGCTGATGGTCTTCACATGTGTGCTGCATTTGCTTGACAACATTGTTCAGTATGAGCCAGTGTTACTGAAACAGATTCACAATGAAGTAGCTCAGGAGGAGACCTTTGTGAGTCGTGGTAAATAGGTGCAGGTCTTCGGAGGCAGCCAGACTCCTGCTGGCGGCTGGAGATGACCTTCTCACAGCCCTACCGAGGCAGGAATATCACTTCAGTAACAAAAGGCGAGAGCTGCGGCTCTCCTGGATCTCGTCTCCGCTGGGGCAGACGGGGTGGCAGCTCTGACCTTTTACAGACATTCGACTGGATGTGTATAGGTGCATGAAAGTGTGTTTTAATGAAACACTGTCAAACCACCTACTGCACGTTTCTAGGAATTAGACCTCATGCTGTCCCACTCTTTCTTGACATCTGATGTTTAAAACACAGCCCAAAAGGCATGTCATATGCTGATATATTTATCCCCTCAGCAATCATGCCTTTTTGGGGATTTATGCTATACAGGGTAAATAAATCTCCATGGCCTCTCTTTTATGTCGTCTTCTTGTCTTCAATCCTGCCTGCTGTTTTGCCCTGACTTCCACACACACACTACACTTTTTTCCACCCTGCTTTTCTATCTTTCATTTAGCCCATGACCCCCTCCCCTGCTCTCTCACTCTCAGACTTTCCAGCTCTACAGGAAGTGGCAGAAAGTGAGTGCAATGCTGCTGCCCGGTGAGATCAGCTTTCTCTATGGGCAGCGGGGAGACACAGGAAGCCAGCCAAAGGAAAGAGCACAGCAGAGAAACAGCGGTAGAGATCACATTAGGCCATGAGCTCATGTGGTGGAAATCAAGAGCTCGACATCGTCATTTGGACAACCAGTTTCACAAAAAGGGTGCTGACATTTTCACTGCTTTTAGTCTCTAATTTAAACTCAAATACAGAATAGCAGTTTTAAATGCCCACCAAAAAAGGTCGTGCTGTTTAAATCTGAAACAGCTGCTAGTGTTGTCTCAAATGCAAAAATATTTAAAGCAGTTTAGACAACAATGGGCGTCACGGTGGTCGCATCACAGTAAGAAGGTCCTAGGTTCGAATCCGGGGCACTTTTCTGCAGAGTTCTTCGCGAAACATGTACATTAGGTTGAATGGTGATTCTAAATTTCTTTCGGTGTGGGTGTGGCCCTGCGATGGCCTGAAAACCTGTCTAGGGTGTCCACCTTCCTCTCCCCGTATGCGTGCTGGGATAGGCTTCAGCAGACCCTGTGACCCCAAGTTAGGGAATAAGCGGGTATAGACAATGAATGAATAAATTAATAGATATAAATAGTGATGAATTTATACACCTGGAAAGAACAGAGCTGGGAAGCATGAGAGTCTGTGAGTAAATGTATGTGCAGACATGTATCTTGTAAGTGGAAATATTTACCAAATATATTTGGGGGTTTGGGTGTTCAATTTTCACATTCAGGGTTTTCTCTAAGTACAAATGTTTTCACTCATATATGGGTGTACAAGTGAATGCAATTGTGTGATAGTTTGGCACCCCATCCTAGGAGTTACCCACACTGTGATGCTGTGCAGGACAAAAATAGACATGATTTCTTTTCATGCATACTATAAAAATTTCTCAGTGGTTCCCAGCACGTTCTCCAAATTTATTTACATTTAAGTTATTTACAAAATTGTTCAAAAAACAACTACCACAGCTAATGTTGCCAAGCATGCTATTGTAAAGTGTGAACAAGTGGGATTACTTTTGTATTCAGTCACCCCTACAACTACAAACTTACTGATTCCAAATGGTTACAGTGTGTAGTGTGATCACTTGGACAATTCTGAGATTTTGAGTGAATCCCTGACAGTGTTTCACTTCTGTTCCCTCAGGAAATCATACATGGAGCAGAGAGCATCAATTAGGCTTCTGAATGATACAGTTAAAAAATGTCTTTTATGCACCTTTCCTAAATTCCTGTCTTTGTGACCTTAATCCGACGAAGCCGTGCTAAACCTTACAGAGGAAAGAACGAAGAGGCGGGGAGCTGGGAGCCTCAAGGGAAGAGCCCGCTACACAGAGATTTAATGACAATCTGCTGAAGCACTAAGACATGGCACACAATTTCTACTGCATCTTATTTCATATTGATTACAGCTAGTCGATGTGTTCTGTCACTGAAATAGAGAGTTTATGATGATTAAACCCTGCTGCTGTTTAAGGGATGAGACTATGAAAAAGTCCTATTCTTGCTGGCTTTTTAAATTAGCTCAATATGGCATCCATGCTTGGTAAAAAAAACACTGAAAAATATAAAAGATAAACAGCAAGTCAGTATCTCCTGAAGGCAGAGAGTTTGCTGTTCTTTTTCTTTTTGTGTGTTAAAATTTGTAATAGATCTGTAAACCTGAGTGCTCTGTGACAACCGCCTGGTGTTTTAAATCAAGTCCATTTAGTGTTGGATTTTTAATAATAGATGAATGCACTGGAGTCAATTACTGTGCTTCATTTACTTCTATATTGATTGCTGAGTTTGGTTTAAGAGGACCAGGGACTTAGTTAAAGTCCCTCTAGGGGCGAAAACCCTGTAAGAGTGCCTGGAGAACAAGCTCAGTGGGAATTCACAGTGAAAATGAGTGTGTGTGTGTTTGTTTGCATTCACATGTGTGTTGTCGTGTTTGAGGGGTTCAGTTTTATATCATTCATTCATTTATTAATTTATCTTCTATACCTGCTTATTCCCCAACTCTGGGGTGACAGGGGTCTGCTGGAGCCTATCCCAGTGCACATAGGGTGCGAGGCAGGGGTACACCATGGACAGGTTGCCAATCCATCAAAGCCCACATACAGACTACCACACACTCACATTCACTCCTATGGGCAATTTAGAGTCACCAATCAAACTAATAAACGTTTTTGGACTGTGGAAAGAAACCGGAGTACCCAGAGGAAACCCAAGCAAGCGTGGGGAGAACAGGATTCGAACCCAGGACCTTCTTGTTGTGAGGCGACCTTCTTGTTGTGAACCGCCTACTGCCATAAATTAATATAGTTAATAAACAATAAACAGTGAGATCACTTCCCCCAATAAGTTACATACTACTTTATCTAATTCAAGATAAACACGTTAGATTGTAAATCTTTGACGCTGGCTAGCATGTTTGCATAATAAAGATGTCATAATCAAAAAGGTTATCTGACAAGCTTGTTGCAAACAAAACACACAGCTGAGAGTCCAAAGCAAAAATTATGTAACTCTGTCACAATTTCTATTCCAAAGCAAATACAGCATATGGCAGGATTTATTTTCTACCCAGTGTCTTCAAAAGAGCCTTCTTAAACCTGACCAGGATAACCTGATTAAAAATAAACAATAAATGAATATCATTTTTTTCGGGGTTGAATATATCAGAAGGAATTTTGGTTACAGTACAAGAGAAAACATTAACTGCGGTGCTTTTTGAACTTTCTTTTTTAACACTATGCCCAATTTTATTCAGTATTGACAGCATCATAATATCACCATTATGTAGGGAAATTGGAAAGAGAAAAACAGCACAAATTTTACATCTAGATACATTTCACTAAGACAAACATGACAGCGAACCCTGCGGCTTGCTCTGTCGTTCTTTGCACGGCCTATCGATCGGGCTGTCATGCTTTCACATGAATTTCTCAGATGCTGTATTGTCGCTGTTTGAACGAGTCATTAATAACCAGTGCAGGCCAATCAAAACAGCAAGACATAGTCAGTTAAAATATTCTGCATCATTACTCACATGGAGAACACACAACATACTAATTTTTGGAGTGTTTAGCATGTACCTGATTACTATTACACATTTTGGATAGGCTCTTTTTATTTTTCTTGCATTTTGTTAGTCGTTGCTTGCAGTATGTCCTGTTTAAGGACCTAGAAACACTCTTAGAAACTTGAATAGTAATGCACTGGTCGTGCACACTGCATGGGAAATAAAGAGATGCTTAATGTGAAATGCATCTTTTAATAGTTATTTGATATTCATGAGAAGTGTCTTTCTCATTGTCTGGCTATTGAATAAGAGCCCACTCAATGAAGGTCAGGATTAGGAGCCTTGGGATTTAATCTGTTCGTCTGTGTATTATCTCGTATAAAGAAAAGCAATCGCAGCAAATATTCGCATTTAATCTGCGTCTGCAAGCACATTCCCACCCAAAGTATGTCATTAATATTCCTAAACGGGCCATTTTTCATTATCTGAAAGATTAGAATGAAGTAGAAAAGCCAGAAGGTGTCTTTTTTATCTCCATGAAGACATAAAACTCAGCACCAGACTGTAGAGTCACATGATCCTCTTTGAAGAGAATAGCTGACATTACATTTTAATTTTCTATTTTGATTCTCTGCGTTAATGATACTTCTTAATCCCGTGCTAGAGATGACTGCCAGGTGGCAGGTTGCCTAATCTTGCTAAGGATCCAGAGGATGATCCTCTGGACAAAACAGAAGGCTTGTCTATAAAACAAGAATATAAAAAGAAGTACACAGCTGCAAAGGGTTTTTTTTCTCTAACACCGAAAAAATTGGAAAATCTGTGACTTAGAATATAGACTGTAAGATATCACATGTCAAAATGGTATGTTTAGAGAAAAAACAAGGCCTAAGGCAATGCTGATAGTTGTGAAGCACTCTTTTTCCCTCCTGTCTGCATGTGTGTGTCATAGAGATAAAGAGGGGTATCAGCTGTCACTTGTGTAGAAACACTGTTAGATTTGTGTCGCAAGGTCTTCGGTTTGGAGTCTTGACTCTTGCCCCTGATACTGTGTGAGACTTAACAAGCAATACCCCCATGGCCCTCAGGTATATATGGACAGATGAAAGTTAAAAAATAGAGTAAGTGAATTAGAAATGGAGAGTGGAGAAGAGAGAGGATTGGAGTTGAGAAAGGGGAGGCAGGTTTGGTTGTGGCTGCCAGGAGCAGCAGTAGGTTATCTCTTGAGGTGGCATATCTTCATGAATATTGAGGAAGACAAGAAGCACTCACGGAATGCAGTCACTTGAGCAGGCACTAATAAAACATTTTTTTACACGTTTCTGCCATTCTTTGGCTTCGTCAAAAATCAATAGACTAGTGTGGGTCGTCCAGAAACAGCTAGCTAATTTACTATTAAAAACTTGCACAGAATGATTTGGAAGACAAACGAGTGGCAAGCGGAAACCCCCTTCTTCAAGAGAAATTATTTCCAGGCTGGTTTGAGCTGAATTGAACTTGGTCGTGTAACTTTTTACTACTATAATGAGATGCACCTTAGAAAAGCACCTTAGAAAACAGAATTTCAAAGCATAAAAACCCCAACAGTATATATTTGTGTCAGGCATAGTAAAGAATTTTATCAAACTGTGGGTATAGGCGAATTGTTAACTATGCAGTTAAGGACTGGGCAAACAGTTGGAGATGTTGTCAACCTTCTGATATTTCCTGCAGGCAAAAATGCTAATTCAAAAACATCATACTGAGTTTCTGGCCAGCACCACCATGCATCTGTATTTAATGCTTCAATCCCATGCTTATCGGAAAAGTTTTTTTTTTATTATGACCAAACCTCATGACAGTGCTGCTCCAGCATCGTACTCATTAGACTGTGCAACACAACATTGGCTGGAAATTTCATGACCTGAGCAAATTGAAATTGAACCGGCTGTTTACAAAGAACCTGGGCACAATTTTAGCTCTCTGTGAGGATTAATTTATGCCGGCCACAAGCAAACAACCAGCCAGCTAGTTTCCAAGCTGAGCAGCATGCCCCTAATTTTCTCCACTTGAACTCCAACAAAATGTCAACCGGCCTTTCGAGATGATCTCTTCTTTAACCGGCTCGAAAATATCAGATGTTACACCCTGCGCTGATCAATCACAGCAATGAGAAAATGGGAGAAGATGAAAAAATGATTAAGGCGAAGACACGGTGTGTTTATTTACATATTATTTAAATAGCGATGGAGAGAGGCCAGAAGAGGCTTGACACGTTGGCGTAATGAATCCACACCCTCCCAACTCAAAAACGCCCTGCTGCATGCCACTCCAATGAATTATTCATACCCGCCTAGAGGCTATAAATCAGTCAGACAAGAGCTAACAGAATTAGCTACCAATTAGTGCTTGTTTATAGTGATCATATTTCCCAAATTTCCCTTCATCTAATACTGACGAAACTTGGATACGGATAGCTGAAAAGGTGGATGCTTATGGCCTTGTAAGAAAAGAGCTGACCATAAAAGTTGCTTTTTAAAATTCAAATATGTGTGTGTGTGTTTAAGTCGAAAGACATCGGTGTCTGGGAAGAATGGTAGTGCAGTCGATCGAAGGTGTTGATCGGAGTATCTTGCGTTTATTCCCCAGACCCAATACTTACATGGGAAAAAATGTATGTCGCTTTGGATTAAGAGTGTCGCTCATGTGCCAGAAATGTAAATGTTATGTTAAATTGTTATGTTAACATGATCATTCAAAAATAGTGAGAGAACAATTTTTATTTACTGCTGTCGTTTCTGCTGCCTATTTCCATTTGCTTCGATCACCAAGTAAAGCTATTCTGCAAAAGTTAATACGTATGATATTTTTCCTGAATTTCATAATAGCCTTCGGCAAGAGTTTTCCACTGCACTTTCAGAACATTTCCAAACTTGTGGCTATGAATGGAAAAGCATTCAAGTGATGAAAAGTGCAAAGGATGAGTATTAGCCTGAGCAGAGCAATAAAGCATTGAAATCTGCACACACAAACACATTTTCACACACTCGCATAACTACCTCATTATAGGGCGGCACTTTGCAGAGTAAAGCGCTCACACAGAGCGAAACCCTGGTCCCGTGTAGTGTTCATGTGTATAGTGAGTGTTCTCATGGGAGGAACTAGCAGTGAGGAATTTTGGCTTTCTCTCCTGAACTTTGTTTGCAATCAATGTTCCGTTTATAGAAATCAATGTAGAAGGCGAGCACGAGGGAGTGTGTGGGAGTGGGTTGGACCGAGTGTGCACATTACTGTAACGTGAACCTCTGTTCCACTCAGCGGCCTGCCAACTGCTCCGGCACTATTCAAACATATCTAGGATACAAAAGAACCAAAAAGTAGAGCTACAAAGAGATAATAAAAATATGTAGGACAAGGGCATGCATGAGAAAAGTGTACAAGATCTGTAAAGTCAACACAAAGCCACAGAGAAATAAATGTGGGCAGGCATCAGTGCCACTATTCTCAGACTGGCAAAGTAAGAAATCATTTCTGTCCGCAGTTTGAATAGTATCCTCTCTCATCGTTATGTATTTGTGTGTAGTGCAACTGCACACACTTCAACACAAACGTCACCGTTGTCTCCACTTAGCTTATGTCCGCGGTGGTGGTGTTGAGAGGAATCTGCAGAAGCTTGTGGAGTATGTCCCAACATGCACTGTTGCTAACAAAAGAGGCTTTTGAGACTGTAAAACCAACTTCTCATATCCCATCACTGTCACCCATTGTCCAAAATGTCTAGGTTTGAGTAGTTCTGAATGATTGCGTCTCAGCTAACTCACTGTGTTTGAATTTATAGTATTAAGCAGGATCTCTTATCTAGAGTGACTTACATTTATTTTATTTTTGTTACCTGAGCATTTAAGGGTTAGTCATCTTGCCCAGCAGTGGCAACTTGGTTTTGAACTCCTCGAATTTGAACTCACAAACATATAGTAAGTAGGCCAACCACTGAGCTACCTCTTACCAGACCTTTCATGTTAAATAAATTCGACTAACCATTTACATTTACAGCATTTGGTATACGCCCTCATCCAGAGTGACTTAGATTTATCTATTTTATACACCTGAACAACAGGGGTTAAGGGTCTTGCTTAAGGGGCCTAACAATGGCAAATTGGTGGTGCTGGAAATCTTCAGATCTTCCACTAAGCAGTCCAACACCTTAACCGCTTTGCTACCACTTCCCTATTTATTAATCAGAAACAAAAATCAGAACTAGGATTGGGGGGGGGGGGTTACGAACGGTATATGATTCAAAAGGTATATTTACAGTGTAAAAATGTTTTGAATCTAGGTTTAGTTTCCTTTACCTAGCCAGATCTTTAGACTGGTGGCAGAAAGTCTGAACTTTAGAGAAACTTGGCAAATAAGCATTTGACTAATCAGTTTGTTTTGTTAAGCGTTCTTTCCAACTTTAAGAACGTTGTTTGTTGTTTATGATTAAATTAATGATACCATACAGTGCACATCATTTGGAGTCCATGATTTAGTTGATCTTTATCAGAGTTGTAACACAGATTAGCTTAAGGATAATGAAGCGTGACAACAGATTTGTTTCCAGCTGGTCTGTTAACAAAAATGTTACCTATATGTCTCCTGAAAGTTCTGTTAAATCCAACTAATCAGAGTAACTTTTAAAATCTTCAAAGCGTTTTAGTGTGGGGCGGGGGCAAATATATAAGAACAGGGATTACCAGAGTCCTGCAGAGAATTTTTTAATACACCTGCCTGTACATTTGAAGAATTCAGTCCTAGTTCAGGTGTTTTTGATTAGGGTTGAAGCTAAACTCTGTGAGACACCAACCCTCCCGAGTTTGGTGACTCTGTATATACATCAATCAAATGTCTGTGTGACATCTGAAGCTATGACTTGTGTTGCAAAGATTTATTTGAGTAGGAATTTCACATTGATGGGGTGTTTCCTTTGCTTGTTCTTAGCCAGAGGTCATAAATTCCATTTACGAGCACCAGTGTAAAGCAACAACCCACATAAACATGGGACAGCTTTCCAATGGATAATTTACAGCTTAAAAACATTTACTAATTATACCTTTTTCATAACAGAAGAGTTTAGCAATTTTGACTGTGTCAAAGAAACAATAAAACAATAGTTAATATATTTTCATCATCACAGTTGGTGAAAGTAAATGCAAGAAGACTGTTATATTCGAAATATGACAGATCTCCTCTAGGCTGCATGTGGTTGTCCCCCAGTGGCTGTATGTTGGCCATGATTTGGCTTGTATGTAGAAAAAGAAAGTGAGAAAGTGTGTGCTGTTGTCCGTCACATGCTGTCACAGCGTATCCACTCCAGCTGCGACGACCGTGCCAAGCTTTCCCTCAGGACGCCGAAGCCGCTAACGCACGTCACTAGCCAGAGACGTGTCACACTCGATCTGCATTCATGAGTGACACTTTCCAAACACTGCCGATTGCCTCACGCTAATTAGAGAAGACCTTTATTGCTGCTCAGTCCACCTGAAATAATGCAATTATTTTCCCCTGGAGCTGGTGTTTATGGATATTAGTTTCTTTGAGGTTTGGAGCACCCTGTCAGGTGAGCAACAACCCACAACTGCACAAAGCCGTTTCTCTTCAATTACACCTGTTGCGACACATATTTTTGAGTTTATAAATTTTACATTGCTTTACATCTAGAACCAGGCAAGACATTGGCCGAATTACTGTGAAAAAAAGATTAGGTCAAGGTGAGTATAGTATAGGGTGGCGCGGTGGCGCAGTGGTTAGCACCGTCGCCTCACAACAAGAAGGT
>JAOTQW010000036.1:5961125-5972012 GCA_026260075.1 Sisor rabdophorus | reverse complement strand
TCCTGAGCAAGGCCCTTAACCCCAAATTGCTCAGTTGTAAGTCGCTCTGGATAACTTCGTCTGCTAAATGCTGCAAATGTAAATGTAAACATTACTTTAATTCTACCAAAAGTTATACATTTATCAGCAATATGATTCTCAGTTTCTAAGCACACATATTCTCCGCCAACCAGGAGTTTCCTCTGAATGCTCTGGTTTCCTCCCACAGTCAAAAGACATCTGCCAGGCAGCTATAAAATGCTAATACAAATACAATACACATTTGGTGAGACCTTATCTAGGATAATCTTAATGTTGTTTTCAGATCTATGATAGCTTATTTAAGGGAGAAACAGAAGAGAAAATGTCTAACAATGCTGGTGTTAATTTGAAAGCAGATTTAATATATTTGTCAGGAAGAAATAATATAATATATGTAATAAGGTGTGTGTATGATTTATTGTTATTCTAAATAATTAAAGTAAACTGGAAAAACCTTGTCAGTATGGAAAAGCTTGTAGATTTTGGTGCAAGTTTGCAGCTCAGATTCCAAATGTAAAAAACCCCTTTAGTGCTGTTGTTGTTCATGTTCTTGATTATGAGATCAAATATAACATGCTGCTTGTCAAAAATCCTTATTCCTCTGAGTAATTGTTGGCAAAGTAACACACAGGCTTGGACAAATTAGGCCTAGCATAGCAAGGGGTAAATGAGAAAATGTGTAAACACAGCGGCATCTCCACCTTCTCCCTTCTTTTAACTCTCTACGCTGTGCATATCTCTGCAACTTTGTGTGGGTTTTGCAATGTGAGGCCATATTGCCTGCAGATAGGAGAGATGAGATTTTGGCTTTACTCACCAGGCAGAGGAGGGAAGGTCAGTGTGGTGCCATCCTAGTTTCTTCTTCCACAGTGTACGCTGCACCCTCTTCTTATTCAGGATGCTGTGGCCCCGTGGCCCCTTAACAGCCTACGGCTAATCGAAAGGGAATAAATCATCCTGGGAAACTCCTGATATGGAGCCGTCACCGGCAAGTGAATCAGCCCTGACAAAAATAACCATCCATCATGCTTCCAGCTGCCAGATCTACAGGGAGGACGGGGCAGCAGGAAGTGCAGCTGCGTTGGTGGGACGTTTGATTTGTTTGGGTCTGTTTGTTACTCCTCGCAGTAGAAGGTGCACTGGAGGACAAGAAGAACAGACGGTATTTGATGTACAACTGTGTGTATGAGTGTGTGTATGTGTACGCTGTGAGACTTTTGGTTGGGTTTGTTCATCAAGGTTACTGCTGTTTTGTTCACATGGTTTCTGTGTGCATATACTGTGCGCTGTTAAATGTGACACATGAAAAATGAGAAAATATTTTTATCCATGGCTGATATGTATTTATATTCAGTCACTTTTCACATTTCACATATTGTTCTTAAGATGAAGCATACTAATAGAAGCAGGATGTAATTGAACAACTGTTTATCTTCAACGTTTATCCTCTAACTTGGGGTCACAGGGGTTTGCTAGAGCTTATCTCAGTGGACATAGGGTGAAAGGCCAGTTGATAGCAGGGCCACACATAGACGAACAACCACACAAACTCACAATCACTCCAATGGACAATATAGAATCACCAATCAATCTAATGTACATGTTTTTGGACGTTTTGAAATGCTTTTTCATTCATTCATTTATTCATTCATCCTTTATAGCTACTTATTTCATAATTCGGGGCACCCATCTGAAAGCCTGGTGGGGTACGCCCTAGGGAAGGTTGCCAGTTTATCACAGAGCCACACACACACACACTCATTCCTATGGGCAATGTAGAACCTTATGTACATGTTTTTGGACTGCAGAAGGAAACCTTGAGTAAACTCAAGTACTGTCCAGGAACAGAACCCGGGACCTTTATTGTGCTGCCCGAATAATAAATGAATGGACAAATTATCGATTTGTCTTTCCCTCTTTTACATAAATAACTAGAATCTGGCTGGCAATCAGTAAAAAAAATAATCAAAGGTTAAGTTGTACTTTGCATGCTCGCAGTTTACTGTTTGCAAAAGTACAATTCTAGGAGCACAATGAATATACTGTGAGTGGATTTAAAAGTGCACTTAAAAAGGAATTATGGGTTATTTATTCATCCTCCTGACACTGCAGGTAGCTTGTACAGAGCTCCTATACACATGTGTACCTATTTGAACTCGAGAACTTTAATGACCAAGAACCACGTGGTACGCGAGGCCTGTGCACTGCACTCTCATCTCAGAAATGTTAGTCCATTAGAAGGTCACAGAACTGCTGTATGCGTATGAATAAAAGCAGATAGATTTCCCCTACTAGGATTTTTTTTTAAATCCCTGCTTAGATTAATAGAGAAAACCGGGTTGTAGATTTAGTTGAGGATTTGCATTTCATTTTTTTTATCCAGTATTCATATACGTTTTCTATTATTCTTTTGTTATATCTCAGCAGATTTTTGTGTGAAATCTCATGTAAGGGAGTTATACCGAATATCAAGCAAGCTGGATCCTCTGGGCTAATTTTTTATTTCTCCCCTGCACTTTGTCTTGCTTTGATAGGTATTTTGATAAAGCGCCTTCAGCAGGACAGGGGAAAAAACAACAGTTATGCTATCTGTGAATGTGTAGCGGCTAAAAGTGGTGAGACACTGATAAAATCTTGGTCAGGTTCAAGTGGGGTCAAATAGAAAAATAAATGACAAAACAACATTAACTGGCATTATATATTTAGTTTGTAATGCCTCTAAAGTGTTATTTATATCATTTAAGGGAAAAGGTCATACTTTTGTGGCGCCTCAGATCTGCTCTTACACAGATTTATCTGTCTGTGTATTAGCTTAGATCTAACATACGAAATAACCACAGCAGTGCTAAAGTATTAAAGCACATTCTTTTTTTCCTCTTTCTTTCGATTGCTTCCTTCAGGGTTGGCCACAGCAAATCATCTGTCTCCACCTAACCCTATCCTCTGCATCCTCTTCAATTTCAGCCACTATTTTCATGTCCTCATTTTTCACATAGTGACCCGATTTTCACTAGTACCCTGTAGGTCAATGGCACCAGTGGTAGTTAAGTTAAGCTGTTTGTTAAGCCGGACCTCGACCGATCCGATATGGAATTCAGGAAAGTGACCACATTACCAATTTGTGTAGTTAAAATTTGCCAATGTTTTACCCTTCCTGAAGCTATTTTCTCAGTTTATCTGGGGTTGGGACTGAAACAGATGTCACTGGACTGTTACATCAGTAGTTTAGTATTGAAGCACATTTATGAGATTTAAGGTGTTGGAAGGTTGTGAGTTTAAATCCCAGCACTCCAAACTGCTGCTCATTGGCCTTCAAGCAAATACTCAGCTCCAGAAATGAGATAAATGTATGTCACTCTGGATAAGAGTTTATTTAGTAATAAATAAAAAGAATAAATATGTTAATCTTTTACCACAAGGTTTTACAAAAAATATATTTTTAGTTGACAACTAACACAGTTTAATTTAACAAACCCTTTTTTACTTATTGTGTTGAACCGCAGAAGTTCCCTGTCATAAAAACCTGCTTGCAGCCAAAATATACTGACTGACAGCGCTGAGAACTGTTGACTTTTATAATATCAATAATGAAATGTTTTGCCATGTTACTTAACAGAACCTTTTCAATCTATTTATTATCAGGCTTAGATTTTCTGGTGGGTCCAGCAAACCAATTCCTATAAAGAGGTTGTTTAGAAGAAGCAGCAATGAGAGCGTTAATATAAGATTTGTTTGCTTTTTTTTAAATAAACTGATTTGAATGATAGTTGTCACCATCGTCAGCACTGGAAGCAAAATGAATTTAGCGGTTCTTCTATATCTGTGAATCTTTAAACAAAAATGTATCCTAAACAATAATGGTTCCAAGAATGTATCATTAAACTCTAATTGTGCAAGTTTTTAAATGCAATTGGTGATATTTACTGTGTAAAATGTCTACAGATTTGAGCCTGTAAGAATGGCTCCCTGGTGTTCACAGCATCACCTCAGCTGGAAAGCAGCTTCATGATATACTGCCGGAACATGCCTCCCATATTCACTATTCACTCAGAAACCTCCGTTCTCAGCATAATCTAATTAGTCTTTGTCCCAAGCCTGTCCCTGCCTGCTGCACAGCTGTGTCTGCGTGCAGCTCTGAGCACTCATGCCTGGCCTCACGCTGGCACTCCAATGCCACACCAATGAGGCTTAGATTCATTCTAATTGCTCAGTGTCAGCTTGGACAAATGGAGATGGATCTGGCATAATTATGAGGTGGAAGTTCTTCATGAGTGTCATGGAAGACAGAGCGGAGAAACATGGCCAGCTCCGTGTTTGTGCCCGCTCTCATCTATCATTTGATAGAAGGCTGGAAAGATGACTTGTCATCTCGTATAGATTCTTCAGTGCTTTCAGAAAAACACCTTGATCACCTACTAAGGCTTATACATTTTTTAGGCAACTTGAACAATTTTAAGGTTCCTCAGATCACATCTGACTCAACTTTAAGAGTTCTGTTCTCTGTTATCCGTCTAACAACAAAGCAGACCCATTGTTGTATTTCATTATTTAAGATTTTTGACAGTTTTAACTTTAACTAAAACGACTTTTGAACACTTTTTGAACACTACTATTGTTCCCTGTGGATTAACATCCTGGTCTACAGCACATCAGACAGTAAATGAACCCAGAAAGTATTTTATTAGTAAGGCATAACATCAGTGTATAGAAGTTCCAATTTTTTAAAAGTAAAAAAAATACTGATATAGCTCATGATACTTTCATTCACAATAGCATACCAATATTTAATCCTAGGTATTGACACATATTTAATTTTAATGTACCCCTGGAGCCCCCTCTGGTCTTATAAATAATGTTTCACTCATTGAATAAAGCTAAACTAAATAAAAACTACCGCAGTCGCTTAACACATCACATAAACACAATACTGTCTGCTTGAACATGGGGTGCTGTACACTTTAAATGAGTTTTATCTGATTAATTAAGCTTTTTTCAAGGGTCAGAACCTGAACATGCCCTGAAATGATATTCAGCCTCATGCGCCCATATTGATGAACACCTAATTGACTCATGAATAGCCGTGCTGTCTTGTCGATATTTCCGTGATTAGTTTTTACCCACAGGCTTTCTGCAGACATGAGCAATGACTAACAAAGGGCTTGTCCAGAAGGCTGTTAACTGTGTAAATGTGAAGATGAGAATTTCTGAGTATTCCTGCGGTTTCTTATTGTGTTGATGCTTCAGAAAATAGAATATTCTGTAATTGAATCTGTAAGAAATAAAGTTTTGCTTTGTTTTCTTTTTTTCCAAATTATTTTTACATTATACATGAAGAAAGAGAGAGAGAGAACCTTGTCAGTGTATTTCTTCTTCTAATTGATTTTGTCTATAACTATCTTGTACCCCACTGGTATGGTCATATTATTGGTCATGGACACATTATTAGTCCTGCAACAGATCAGGGATAAAATCATTTATCAACCAAACTGTCAGTCAAAAAACCAAAGTCAATGTTCTTATTTGTTACAAATTAAGTATTTATATGACCACAAATTAGGTGCAATAAAAGATTTAGAAGAGACCATGTGTTTATCACTATATTTAATATAGCAAAAGGCAGAAAAAGCATGGTAAAAATAAAATATGATAAGTAATCCGAATCGCCATATATAATAGTTAATAAAAGTTTTTATTATTAAACATCCTATAAGACAGAATGCAGCTTAACCAAACTTACGCAGTTACATTGTTTATCTCTCTGTAGGAGGTAGAGTTTTTACACAAATGTATATCTTAATAATTCCGTGTTTACTGTGCAATTACTGAATAATATAGACATCGTAATTGATGACAGTCAAGGTGCTTTTTTTATTCCCACAAACTTCATCAGTTCATGAATGATTTGACAAAGTGTAGGTAGCCAAGTCAATGGAGTTCATTTCTTTACTTTCACAAGCACACCGTAGTTACTTAATTATTTTTATTCAAACTTTATTCACTTATATTTATATTATTTCTATTCCTGATAGTATCTGATGTAGCTGAACTTTGAACAGCGTAATTATTGAGATAGAATAGGTGTATACATGCCTATATTAGTGTGTGTGTGTGTGTATGTTTGTACACTGTATATACATGAGTCAAATAGAAGTTGTAATAACAGTCAAGTATTATGAAATCTTACTAAAAACATGCACCAGGTTCCAGACCCAATCGAAAAGGAACCAGTTGTTCTCTAGTAATCCCGTGTTCCACTGCCAGAATGGATCAGAGTAACAGTGAGTGTGTTTTATGTTTGTCTCAGGGAGCGTTATAACTTTATTTAGTGACTAAAAGCAGGGTATGTGGTAGTTTATCGCTCAGGCCAAGGAGTCATAAATACATCAATACTAAGATTAAGAGATCTAATTTCCTCCTGGACATTTGTGTATTTTCTCATTTCCTGACTTTGTGCTGTTATCTCCCGTACATGGCTGGCATTTCATTTTACCGATACAGATTAGCCAGCAGTGCCCTGGTCATGTGATTTATATTTATTTTTTTTTATTTGCTGAAGTAGTATCTGCAAAGTGCAGTCGTCTAGAACAGTAACTGACCCTGGATTTAAAACACTGCTCAGCGTTTGGAAACAGAACACGTGTTCTCAGGCCTTGAGCTGAACCCACTGTGATCAGTAATCTGATGAAGCTTGCAGTAGGAAATAGGTCTGTCATCTCCACAATTTTACCTGAAGAGAGAAGAATTGCAGGCACTAGGTCAAATTACCCAATTTTACTTTTATTGCTTGTGTCCTTGTACAAGACAAGTCGCTCACGACAAAGAGCAGCTCAGACCACAAGAGCTTTGTGGTGATAATGCGCAACAACACCATTCTTGCTGGAGAGAGCTGGTATTGCAATTGCTGAGCTGGTAGCGAGGAAGGTTATCAGCCATCTCTATTGCATTAGCTATGACAGCAGGATCTGTTAGTGGTGTCAGAGCAGCGGGAAAGCAATACCATCAAGTTGGAAGACAATAAATACACTGAATGATCGGAATTCATGCTGTCAGGCAGCCTGTGAACAAATTTAGCTCGACTGCTTTAAGATATTTAAGTTGTTGTTTACAGATACAGGGTTTAGTTTAAACAGTTTAAATTGAATCCTGTAGTGTTTTTTTTACCCATGAGGTAATTCAGTAATGAGAAATTACAATAAGGTACTGAACAAAACACAAAACACAGAAAGTTGTTTTTATAATTATATAGTAACGTTAGTCTGTGAGTTTAGTTTATTTATTTTTTTTACATACATTTAGTTTACGCTGTTATGAAAAAAAAGGCAGCACAGTGTCTTAGTGGTTAGCATTGTTGCCTCACAGCATGAAAGCCCAGTTTCAATTCCCGGCCAGGTGCTTGTCTATGTGGAGTTGGCATTTTCTCCCCATGCTTGTGTAGGTTTACTTTGGGTACTCCGTTTCCTCCCATAGTCAAAAACATACGTTATGTTGATTGGTTATTCTAAATTGCCTATAGGAGTGACCTACTCAGGCTGTACAAGTCCTGCTACTCACGCTTTAGAGAGCTGGGAGAGGTTCCAATAGGCCCCGGTTTACCTGAGTTAGCAAATAAGCGTGTATAAAAGATGAATGAATGTATGAATGTTCCAATAAATGAACATTAGGCCTATGTAGTTATCTACTTGGGAATATTTTGTGCACAAATGGGGAACTCTTCATTATGAACATGTGGCTTTGCCCATCAACTTTGTTGGCTTTTGCAAGACTTCCTAGCTTAGCTATGCATAAACTGAGCCATTCAGCCTTAAGGTCAATGTAGTTTTTATTTTTTTGCTTTCTTGACCAGAGTTAAGCCGGACCAAAGCAAACCAAATGCATTTCACTTCGAAGCAGTCGCTCCAAACTAAGCTTATATTATTTATTTATGCGAGTCTAAAAGTACTTTACTCCAGTGGACTAGTGTGTACTCTAGTGGCAGGTGCAACAAAAGAATCTCTTTTAAGTTGGTCTTGGAAATGTTTGGTTGAAATGTATTCGAGGTTGAGTAGGAGAATTATTGATTGTGGTTTGTAAAAAAAAAAAGAAAGATGAATTTTTAAAAAAAGCACTGTGTGTTGAGCTTAAGAAAATAACCCTGCTCTCTTCACATTGGACTCGTAAAATATTTACAGCATGCATTTTGTACAGGCATACAGTGCTGGCTTTATTTGATAGGCCAGTTTTTCTTTCTTCGTAAAAGAATACAGATGACAGAGTAGAAAGTATCGATTGGATAGCTGGTGAAGGTCCCATGGAGACTCTCATAGAGCCTTTCATGTGAAAGCCCAGTGTCTCAGAGAGTGTAGCTCAATCTCTCCACTAGATATCACTTAAAGCAGCTGTCTGTAGTGTTTAGGTTCTGTTCACAGCGTTTAGAAAGTAATACTTCCATGATGTGGTCCATGATGTGAATATGTGGGTGTGCAGACGGGCAGCTGTGTTTTTTTGGTGAATAGAACGATACTGTTATTTTATTTAACACCTGATAGGCATTTTATTGACATTGATAGACACTTGAATTAAACTCTCTGGTATCTGAATACATTGGTCCTTGAAAAAACTTTGCTCTGAAATTTGTTTTTAGTAAAAAATACTTAATTTTTTGTTGCAGACATTTATTTCGTCTTTGCTATATTTAAGGTTGTTACTCCGGTAGTGTTTAATATTTATTATGAAAATGCACTTTTAATAATAATGAGATTATAAATACGTAAAAGCTGTCCAATTGGAAAAATTAGATAAATAAAAGACAAGCTGCTAGTTTGCTTGTGGAGTTTTAATAATAAATACTATGAATTATATACATGTTAATAATTAAATAATTAATTGATTGATAGAAATTGGGTGGTGCGGTGGCGTAGTCGTTAGCACGGTCCCCTCACAACAAAAAGGTCCTGGGTTCGAATCCTGGGCACAGGGTCTTTCTGTGCAGAGTTTGCATTTTCTCTCCGCGCTTGCGTTTCCTCCGGGTACTCCGGTTTCCTTCCACAGTCTAAAAACATGTGCTTTAGGTTGATTGGTGATTCTAAATTGTCCATAGGAGTGAATGTAAGTGCGTCTAGCCCTGTGATGGACTGGTACCCCTGCCTTTTGCCCTATGTGTGCTGGAGGTCCCAGCAGAGCTCTGTGACCCCAAGTTTGAGAATAAGCAGGTATAGAAGATAAATGACTGAATGAATTAATAGAAATTAATTTATTCATGATGTTTTGCAGCCTACGATGGACTGGTTACCTGTCCAGGGTGTACCCTTGCCTCTTCCCCTATGTGCACGGGGATGCCCCCGTGACCCTGAGTTCAGGAATAAGCGGGTATTAAAGATGAATGAAAGAATGAATGATGCTTTGCTGGAGCCTATCCCAGCGCATAAAGGGTGAGAGGCAGGGGTACACCTTGGAGGAGGACCGCACATAGACAAACAACCACACACACTTACATTCACTCCTATGGCCAATTTATAATTACCAATCAATTTAGAAGTAATCTACATGTTTTTGGAAGGAAACCAGAATACCCAGAGGAAACCCATGCAAGCGCAGGGAAGACATGGGAACTCTGCACAGAAAGACCCAGGAATCGAACCCACAACCTTCTTGCAGTGAGGTGGATGTGCTAACCACTACACCACTGTGCCACTTTTAATAAAAATTAGAACTGTATAAATTGCATAAATAATTATATAAAAAAAAAGAATTTACTATTCACTTAATATTTGTATTATAAATATTTTTAGTAGAAAAATTAACTTTTTAAGTAAAGAAAAGTCCAGAAAACACATACTAATCATTTGTCCACATGACCTTTGAGTATGTGGTAGACAATAATATGTAAATAATTTTAAGTTGCATAAAACAATATGCAGAGTAGATCACCTTAACACAATAGAACTTATTCAGGTAACAAAACACAAACCCTATCTCTGTATATGTTGCTTTTCATTCATTTATCCATTTTCTATACCCGCTTCATGGGGTCACGGGGGTCTGCTGGAGCCTATCCTAGTGTACATAGGAGGAGAGGCGGGAGGTACACCCTGGACAGATCGCCAGAGCATCGCAAGGCCACATACAGTCCTAATATATTAATAAACCTAATACACATGTTTTTGCACTGTGGGAGGAAACCAGAGTACCCACAGGAAACCCACGTAAGCGCGAGGGGAACATGCAAACCCCTTGCCCAGGATTCGAACCCAGGACCTTCTTGTTGTGAAGCAACCGTGCTAACCCTTCTTAGTTCAAAGGATCACAGCTCATACGAGTTATTTTGAAGAAGGTTTAATACTATTTCTTGTTTTTATTTATTCATACCCGCTTACCATACCGGCTTAGTCTACTAGAAAGATATAAATTGTACATACAAAAACAATGTATTCTCCTCTGGTCACATCCCAAATACAAAAGAAGTTAAAAGGTGTATTTTTGTCTCAGTTGCAGCTTGTCAGCTCCTGAGCAACGTGCAGTTCATCCTAAACAACCCTCTCAAATTAAAGAAGCTAAAGATTCTCTTTGTTATCAGACAAGTTTATTAGTCTGAGAACACCCAAGTCGGGGTGAGATTACAAAAGCAAACAAGAGAGAAAGAGAGATAGAGAGAGAGAAAGGGGGTGTGGGTGATCCCTCTTTGTTAACTTGCTGTGTCTGTTTTTTTTTACATGGCAAAGATTTAAAGGCATCACGCAGGTCCGAGTAAATTGGTTTGATCAGTATGGAATGAACGGCTGAAGAAGATAAAGCAAAAAATGTGCTACTGCCCTGCTCATTACAGACATTCCACATATCACACACAGGCACTAGTCTTATTCTTTCTCCTTTTGCTCACACACACACACA
>JAOTQW010000036.1:5942648-5956849 GCA_026260075.1 Sisor rabdophorus | reverse complement strand
CCCCGCCTCTCGCCCTATGTGCGCTGGGATAGGCTCCAGCAGACCCCCGTGTCCCTGAAAAGTTCGGGAATAAGCGGGTACAGAAGATGAATGAATGATTGAAAAATGTAAAGATTTTTTGCAAGGGTAAATTTACCCTGGGGAATTATTAAAACAAAACTATTAATATTAACTTTCCCTTATGATACATGGAACTTTTGATTCAGCTAATTATCTATTTTATTAGATTAATTTGCCCTTGTTTGGTCAACTATTTGCTTTGCTCAAACTTAATAAAGTTGGCTGCTAGTCCCCACAGTACTGCTCCAGCTCTTAAATCTAATGCCTTAACACGCACAAACACCACCTTCAGTGACTTCTCCAAAGCAATTGCAGCAGAATTAATTGAGAGGACTTGGCTAATGACTTGCCTCTGTCAGCATGTACCACTGACAACTGAAAACAGGCAGGAGAGGACCAAAAAAAGAAAAGTGTTTACCTGTCTGCCATAATTGATTTATGTTTCCTTGCCAGGAGGCAGTAGAAGGTTAAATCCCAGCCTGGTGGTGGGGTAGTGACCTACATGTTAGACGCTGCTCTATGCATTTTATATCACTGTTTTTATTTCTGCATTTAAATGTGTTTGGCCTGAAACAGGGATAGTTATAGATGCTGCTACTCTGCTCTCTTTTACTTCTATTGGTCAGTATGGCCAGTGAGATCAGAGCTTGAGAAGCTTAAAGCAAAAAAAATGCAATTTTTTTCATTTTAGAAATTCAATGCTTATGACATCTATCCCACCACTTTCCACCCTCTCTTGCCATCGAATGCCTTGGCCACATAATAAAAGTGATTTTGGCGGTAATCAATAACCGAATGTGGGAAGCCAGGCTGAAATAGATCTTTCCCCCAATATATATGACAGGCCTTATCTATTTGACTGTATTTCACTGGAAAGTCACAGCTCTTCTATGATATATTGGTCTTTTTATTTGGTATATTTCAGTCATGGCTACAAGCAGTGAAACCAGTTAAAGCGCCCACATCCATTTGCTTCTGCTGGTCTCAACTTTGCATGTGTTCCACACAAAAAGGAAAGCAGCTAGCATTCTTCTAGACACCCTTAAATTAATGTCCTATTAGGAAAGCTAAAAGATTGTAGGTTTCTTTATTTCTCATTAGTATCTTGATAATAGCAAGCCCCCTGGCCACATAATAAATCAAATGACCCTTCCTGGGAATGTGGGACAGGGACTATGTGAGAGAGAAACAGGACAAGGTGGTCAGTGTTCAGAGATGTGGCCTGTTTTTTTGGCCTCTACCTTCTATTAAAAGGGTGCCAGTCTAAAACTACATGTGACTTTGACATACTGAAGTTTAAAAAAGAGTAGGTTTAAAAGAGATTTTGTATTAACCAGACCTGAATGTTAGAACCTATGTGGTAAAAAGCTCACTGATAAAGATACTTTGCTAGTGACTGGAATTGGTCTTACTTTACTAGCAGTTTGTTAAAAAAAAAAGCATCTGCCAAATAATGGCATAATTTTGGTAGTGGTACTAATTTGGCTGGGTTAATGCATGGTGTCAGGTTGTGATGATTCTGATGATACATTTTTTAACTGCTGAACACCACCATCGCCACCACTAATCCACTAATAAATTTTTAAGTGACCCAATCTGTATTATTAGCATTTATTTTTGAAGCACTCATGTATGTAATTCTGTATAATGGTGTTTGGTAAATTATGTATTTGTATTTTATAAATATATAATTGTATATTGGTCTATCATGGCTTTTATATAAACATTAGTGTTTCATTGAAAAGTGTTGAAGTTTGCTGTCAGCTTTCTGTTTTCCATGTGCTCCCCGCTTGTATCTCATTTGGGTTATGTAGTTTTTTTCTTACTACTAGAAGAAAACTAGATGTAATAAATATAAAGAACAAGCCATTCATAAAAAACATAATTACTATTAGATGTAATTTTTTGAACCTGCATCACCATTATCATTTGTGGAGCATTCAATCTGGAACCGGACTGTGAAAAAAAATCCTGGAATTTTAAACTAGCTAGCATATCTGTTTACATGTTGGTGACATTGTTAGTTTTGCTCCCTACCAGCAAATGAGAGTCAGATTAGAATAGGTGCCAGCTATTGCTGAGGACTGGCTTCTGTGCCAGAACTGGCCCGGGTGGCAAAAGCAGTACAAGTGTATTTGACTTACTACATGCCATAATGAAGTTTACCAGCAGATTATGTATAGAATGTAATACTAGCACACACTGGACTTCATTCTGACCCCCAATTGACATCTGATAAGCCTCTTACAACTATGCGCAAAGGGCTTGCCCTTATCACATTACATGATATTATAGTAACATGTCTGTTAGCTTATTGTATGAGGCAGATGTCTATTCTAGTGAATCTAGAGCAGAGCCAACTAAACCCTGACAGAATTCTTTGCTTATAATAAACTTTGTTGTTGTTTATTTCAGGCAAATCAGGCTTTTTTTCCCACCAGCTCCATTTTATCCAAAAAAGCAGTTCAGAATGCTGAAATATTTGCACCATCCATTGCATGGATTTCCTCGGTAGTGCTTTTTAACGATCACTTCCACTTTTGGCCTCAAAAATCAGTTTTCAGGGACACCTGAAATGTGGTGCAAAATAAAATTGCACAGCTCAGAGACTGCACTTATTAAGGTTTTACATCTACTATGTTATCAGGGCAAGCACAGCTGCTCACTATCAAATAAAGTGAACACTGCAGTTCATTGTGACACAGTGGCTCTTTTATGTGTACACAATAATGGCAGCTTAAAACTGCGCTCTGG
Source organism: Sisor rabdophorus (assembly GCA_026260075.1). NCBI lineage: Eukaryota > Metazoa > Chordata > Actinopteri > Siluriformes > Sisoridae > Sisor > Sisor rabdophorus. Next base: position 5,954,035 of record JAOTQW010000036.1, on the reverse strand, counting down.
CACATCATTTGGAAACGCCGGCCAATGTGAGCATGCAGCGACAAAATAGGCAGGTGACATGAATGATGCTGCATGTCAGATATGAAAATAGATTTAGTCATATGCAGATTTATAAATAGATGCCTACCATTTGCTGTTAGCCTATTATATGTCATGCCTGATGTGTGTATTCTATTCTTCTTGTGCAACTTTTTCCGGAAAAAACGGATTGGTAAACATGTAAAAGGTTTGGGGAAGTGTATTTCATAATACAGCAGTAAAAATTGTTACAGCTGTTGTGGGCTACAGTCTTGCTTATAGGACTTGATTTTATTGACCAGATTCAGAAGTGTTTTTTTACTCAATACTAAAGCACAGAATTATACACACTTTTTTTCGGATTCACACTTTAGCTCCCAAATGTCTTCACTCCTGTAGACAGTCATTTTCCACTCACATACAGTGGAGCCAGTGATGGGTTAATTATTATTATTATTATTATTTTACATATTTATATGGGTGGCCGTGCCTATTTTCAATTTTCAGATACCATCTTAGATGAGGGTAGAGTTGGAAAACATTAGGTAATTTGTATTTTCTAGATTCTAATCGACTAAAGATTACTGATCCTGCTTCTCAGCAGTGGGTTGGGCAATAGATAGAAACAGTCAGGACTTATAGAATATAAGGATTAATATATATAATTCTTATATATATAAGGATAATAACAATAGTAAAGTGTTCAGCTCAGTTTTTAAGAAAATAACCCTTCCTCCAAAACAAATCTTTGATGTCTAACACAAATATATATTCATAGATATTAATTAGACACAAGACAACAGTTTTCAACATACAAGTTGGCATTTTTCCAACAAAGGTATTATTCTTTTGCAAAATTTTCTGGATCTTGTTTCTGATCTACTGGGAAAAAAAAACTTTTTGATGCCGGTTTGAGGCAAAAACAAAATATTTTCTCCTTACATAATAGAAAACCAGAACTATACTTAAACTGGATACAGTGACAATGGCAGAATAAGTTTTTGTGAGCTATTTTAAGTTGGATACTATAGGAGGAAAAATATTGCAGACAAGACTTACATACATACAACAGGAAAAAACACCATCTAGTAATAAACCAACTAAAGGACAGGCATGCTCAAAACCGAACACATGAGTCCGGAGAATGCATACTGATTTTTTTATAGACTTATAGACGTTTTTCCCCCACAGCATTAGCCATTACTTTTGGTATAACCAGACTAGCAAAGTCTTACTTGCAGTAGCAGGTTGTTGGTGGAAAAATCCAAGCAACATCATCTCATCAGATTAGCTGCTATGTTACTTATTGGACTTGTTTTTCCTTTATGTATCCATTCCTCTAGGAATCTAACTACTTCTTGACTCATCCCAGACAAGCTTTTTAGGGTGGCTAATTGATCATATGATATTTGTTTAAAATGAAAATATGACCTCCACGAAGGTTTCAGTGTGCAAATTATTCAGTGGAGCAAAAATGGGTGGGGGCCGGAAGTGTGTAAAGGCTGTATGTGTGTTTTTCAGGGAAGAAGGTTTTGTGTAAACAGCAAGTCGGACTCTTCCCAGGGGAGATAAGATGACACAATAGCCCATCAGTAGCTGGGAGAGTAATTGGTAGCAGCAAGTGAATAAAGATGACTTTATTACATTACAGCATGTCACAGTGCAGCACACACTGCATTTAAAAAACTCACGTACAAACCTGAGCAAAAAAAAAAGAAAAAAAAAGAAACACACACTGCTGGTTATGGCCCCCTGTGAATACAGACCTTTCCTTGATAAACCAAATAACGGACATCTGCCAGGCTAGTACTGCCGTTGATTTTTTTTTTTTATTACATTAGTGGGAATTGTTCTGTCTGACCTGCTGTACAGGAACCCATCCTGAATACAGACAAGCACACTGGGAGGTGTCTTTCACAGTATCACTAAGATTAAAAACACTGACTCTGAATAAGTTGTCTTATATTACTGTTATAGTTATAAATGGTGGATTTAGCAACAGTGATGGAAAGTAACAAATTACATTTACTCATGTTGTTGTAATTGAGTAGTTTTTTTGTGTACTTCCACTGTACCTTTAAAAATTTTTCCTTTTCCTTTTACTTAAGTATTTCTTCATTATCCATTACTAAGTAAGAAATACACAATAAAAATAATTAAATAAAATAATGCGAAAGGTGAAAAAAATCACGCCTTGGAAGCTACTGCACTGATTGATTAATTCAGGAGAACAAATGCGGTGAACACAGACTCACAAGAAAATGGACAAGACAGACGTAAATGATAAGGTACCCAGCTAGAAGTCAAATCCTCTGAAACTCCCCTAAAAAGAACCCCTGGCCATATTTACACGACCACTTAGTCTTTAAGTCTAAGAAAGTCAACAGCTTTATCCTGCACTTTAAACTTTGTTTGCTCAGAACAACAGAACTGCAATTTACAAAAGGTTAACATCAAGCATGTTGGGGTAAGTTAATACTTTAGTTAATTAATACTTTAATTTAGTTTATGTGTTTGTAAAAGCAATCAATTTAATTCATATCCATTTTTCTAGGTTTCTCCATCTCTGGAGACCAAATGAGAAAATCAGCTCATCTCCCACATGGATACCAAAAGCATTAGCAGCATCCGCATTCCATGCTTTTATTAAATGACAGTCAACAGTTTCCATAATTAACAAAGCGAGATGATTACTAATAAATATTTCTATTTCACATATTATAAACTAGAGTTAAAATACTAGTAAAACAGATAAAATAAAATTCTATTAACATGATATACTGTATGCCTACAAATTAGACTAGTCACCTATTGGCAGACCCACATAAATGTGTCTTCCTTTTGGGAAGTCTGGAGCACACTAATTTGTTGCATTACATTATTTCATCACTAAAGCCATCAGACCCTAATACTGTTCGAGCATATTAATGCCCTGGTGCACAAAGACCCAGAGATCCAATAGCACATGATGTGGCCTAAACATCCTCACCGAATATCAGTGCTTGAACTTATTGGTACTTTTGTTGCTGAAAGAGGACATTTCAAAAGCCATGCCCTGAAATTTAGTGAAAAGCCCACACAGATGTATGCAGGTAATTAGAGGTAAAGGAGTAAGATAAAAATTAAAATGGGTGTGTTGGTCTGGTGTACCAATACATTTGTCCAAAGAGTGTATCTATTTAGAGTTACAGAGAATATTTTGAAAAAATGTTGCAGCAGGAAAAAGAAAAACACAATCACAACGATTTACTATATGCATGAGAGCACTTGCACTATTATAAGAATGAAAAATGAGATTAGAATGTTAGCGGTTAAACTGGAAAGAATGAGCTTAGAATGTTAGCGGTTTAAATAATCACTTGGTGGCATTAGTGCAGTAAGCGTGTAGCTTGTATCTGACTAAAGGTCAGCTCAGTTTATCATGTAAAAGGGCTGGATGGATTTCAGCTCGCTGGTCACATACTCCAGCAGTGCCAGAGCTCCACTTCTGTACTTAACCTCTGTATACATGCGTGGAGCTTTGTGGAAAGTTAATGGCAATGCGTCGTGTTTTCGATAATTAAACTGCTAACATAATATGTAATTGCACATGGTTCAGTTTGAACTATCGCCTAACTGTCTCTTGAACAGCTGTTAATGCACACCAAATGGCAAACTGAAAAGGAAACACAGACAAAAAAAAAACAAATAGCAAATGAAAGCTTTATATAACACTGTTTATGCACTGCAAAGTAAAATGGAGAACATGCGTTTGTGTGCACACATGCCATATTCTGTTCCCAGTGCAGGTTTCCTCTTTGGTGTCAAACAATAGAATATGCTTATTTAAATGGCCTCCTACCTGTTGCCTTTTTCACTATACCGTCCTTAATGCATATTCACACTATAGCTTTCATACCCTGGATTTCAGTATTTACTGGTGAATGGAAATCAGCATTTAGAGCAGGGATCCAGACCCACGACCTTGTGACTATAGAAATAATGAAACCTGTGGTAGACTATCTATTTCAGCTTTGTTCTACAAGATTAAAAGTTTGAATGCTTGAATGATTTCAAAAGTTTGAAAGTTTGAAGGCTTAATGTTACTCTGCATATGCAGTGGTTAAAGATGTTGGACTGCTAAGAAGGCTGGGGTTCGATTTATACAAGTGCCCAGTAGTTGAGTATGACAATAAAACGATTTAATATGATGCTTAATGTTAAAAGGACTGTTGATTTTGAACAGATGTGTATAAAGTCTTCATTATTTCATCTTATTATTATCATTGTAAGACGCAAGGCATGCTGGAGCCATGAGCTGTGTGGTTCATTTTCACATGTGACATTGAAAACCTATTTGCATATTTGCTGGGTCCTGGGAACCTGAGGGTAATTTTCAGTGTCAAAAGCTCTTTATCATGACTATGCATCCCTTCCATCATGGCAGTGGCTTTGAAACCTTCATGTCTGCCTCAGGGGAGTGAATTAATTCACCCAGATGCCACGGGCCCAGCTTTTGATTTTCATAGTCACCAATCTGCAGGCACATGGCTGTAATTAAACCCAGTCCTACTAATTTCATGCAAACAAACACTGATAACACGATGAGCACCCGGTAGGGTCCCTGGCAACCCAACTGAGCCTGTTTGAATGTGCTCTAAAAGCTTACCATTCCACCCCCTCCCCACACCCATCTATAACTAACCGAGCATGTCTTCTATTGCTTTATAATGTTCTGTGAAAGTCACCCCGCTCACCCAAGGAGCTCATCATCTAAAGGACAGGCACTGAGACCAGAGTAAGGGGTTGGTGGCCTAATAGAATGGCTAATAGCGCAGGAACGACTGAGCCATCGAGTAAACTCTAGCATCGGCAGCTGGTGCAAGATTGGCCCTTGACAAAAACCTTTTCCCTTCAGCAGCCAGCATGTAATTTGGGTTTAGGGAGGAAGCATGCATTTTGATTTGTTGTGGGACTTGGGGTAAGCCATATAAGGAGAAAAAGACAGGACAGCATGGTTATGATTAAGAAAGGACAGAAACATACAAACAGGCAGCTCTGCTCTTGTCAAACTATTTGGTAAATGCAATAAAAATACTATTCGAACTATTAGACAGTGGTAAACAAATTATTTGCCTCTGCATCTGGGCTTTTCTTTTTTTATACTTAGCAGAGTAGAGAAAGTAAATAAATCCAGTACTTTCTATTGACTTTTTCAAAGCAAAAGTTTTAATTTGGTTTATTTACCACCTACTGCACTGAACATATTAGCTAAAGAAAACGATTTTAGTAAGAGGCATCAATAAGCACAAACCAAACTTTCCACATTGAGAACTGAGATATGTGGAAATAATAATAAAAGTCAAGCCAAAAATAAGTTGAACACCTTATATCACATTATGTCTTAGTTTACTCCCATGATAACCTCTGCATTTCTGGAAAGGTTTTTCAAAAGTGCAGTGTGGCTCTTATATCCATTCAGCCACAATCGTATTAGTATGTCTCTAACATTGAGGTCTGGGGTACAGTCTGTGTTTACCGGAGTTGAGTTCAGGGCTCTGAGTTTGTCTGCTACTTTGCAACTTTGGAATACAGCATGTGTTTATAAAGCTCAGAGGGTTTTTGCATGCAGAAACAGTGTTTAAGCCCCCTAGTTCCAGTGAGAGGAAACGCTATGGCATTTAGAGATATCCAAGATAAATGTGTGGTAACAGTCTGTTAAAAATGATTATGGATGTGCTAGTAAGTTATCAATTAAGCAATTGAGGGTTAGGGGCCTTGCTCAGGGTCCCAGCAGTGGCAACTTAGTGGTGCTTGGACTCAAGCCAGGGATTTTCCGATCAGCATTCTATTACCTTAACTGTGCTACCACTTCCACTAATGCAGCATTTACAGACATATTATGGTTAAATGAAGATGGGACAATATAAATACAAATATAATACAAGTGGCTTCTAGACAAAACATTTGACTTTTGTTGAGATCAGTCTGCTTTTTTTTAGCCTGTTACATTATAATAGCTGCTACTATTAAACATAATGAATTAGGTTTCACAAAAAGCAAATGTAGCTTTCACTTGCTTGAGGGATAGCAAATGTCGTTATTTGTTGCCCATCCCTGTTAGGCTAATCAGTCTGGCTACAGAACCAGGCAAATCTTTTTATTTGATATGTTACATGTGGGTTTTCTATTGCACCTTATTGAAAATGATGAAGCAGAAAGGACACACCCATCACTCACTTTTGTCTCTTGCACTGAAAGACATTCTCTCTATTTTGGTCTGTCTTCTAGTAGCTGTCCCTCTCTATTTCTCTCTGAAGCCAGAATATAAAACGGTCATTCAGACCCCAGAGCAGATGGGGCAGGAGACATTGCTTGAATTATAAGCAACCCTTTTTATTACTATTATTTTTTTCCCTCTTTTTTTCAAAGATACTCATTTGATGTTGTAGGAAAATAATAAACAGAAATCTTTCTAGACCCAGAACCGCATACAATGGGATCTGTTTGATTCCTTTCACTCAGCCGCACTGCACGGTTCAATGTAAAATTGCATTATTTCGTCAGCTGTTATATCCATCATGCTATTATATTCGGGCTAATAGTGCACAAGACATGAAAATAACACAATTATCATCAGCAGCCTTCTTTTGAGTATCCAAAAATGGAATTTTAAAATGATATATTGCTAATAGTGTTCTGTGTTTATGGTGCAGGCACTGTTTTCTGAGGTCAGACCATGTGATGTGGTGCAAATGTGTCTGATTTTCTTTTATAAGATTCTAGTTTAAGTATTATTTTATAGGTGCTGTTTAGTTGTATTGAATTCTTGGCTTCAGATGTTGAGAAGCCCAATGTGATCATGATCGGATGGATGAGAATCATTTCTACTTAAGATGCCCCTTTGTTTTATAATTATCTTGTCATATACTGCTATTAGATCATTTAAAATTCTTTACTCACATGACTTGCCATCTGCACAGCTAAGAGCTTGAGTCTCAGGGTCCAAGCAGCACTGTGTTTAGTACTGAGTTACTGCAGCCTTATATCGACTAAAATGGAAGTAGGAAGTGGTAGCACAGTGGTTAAGGTGTTGGACTGCTAATTGGAATTGACTTTCAGAACCACCAAGTTGCCACTGTTGGGCACCACAGTGAAGCCCTTAACCACCAATTGCTCAGTTATATGCCATAAATGTAAGTATAGTCTATAGTCACCTATAGTCTATAGTCAGTGTAACCGATTCACACTTTCTAAAGCTTGTACATTTACAGCATTTGGCTTACAACTGAGCTTGTACAGTCACAGATCATGAAAAACCTGCATACACATCTTGAAAGAGGTTTGTTAAGGTATTTTTTTACAGACCACAGACCACATATAATCTATTATCAATTTACTTTACTAGTAAGATGTATTTAGGCAGGTGAGAACCCAGCAAATCAGTCTCAGGTACCAAAATAATTGAGATAGTCTGAGAGAAGTTGCCTATGTTAACCCTGGCATGATTGTGTTGCAGTGAGAACATGATTTGCTCTCATTCAACCAAATCACAGGAAGTGAACTACATATGTCTCGTGTGGCTGGTTAAAAGCTAATTAAAAAAAATACAAGGCGGCGTGCTGGCGTTAGCACGATCGCCTCACAAAAGAAAGGTCCCAGTTTCTACTTCGGGGTAAGGGGTCTTATTCTGCATGTTTGCAGGCCTGGATGGGTATTCTCTGGGTACATCGGTTTTTCCCTACAGTCCAAACTGCCCATAGGTGTGAGTGTGTGAGTATGTGTGATTGTTTGTCTATGTGTAGGCCTGCAATTGACTGGCAACCTCCAGCAGACCCCTGTGACCCAGAGTTAGAGAATAAGCAGGTGTAGAAAGATGAATGAATAAATGAACTGGAATACTAATATGAGCCAGAGTTCATCTTTTTATATCTTGACCAAACAGATACAAAAAAAAATAAATATATTATTTGATTTATGTGACTTTCTAATCGTATTTGCGATATTGGCCGGCATGGAGGCGTAGTGGTTAGCACGGTTGCCTCACAACAAGAAGATCCTGGGTTCGAATCCTGGGCACAGGGTCTTTCTGTGCGGAGTTTGCATGTTCTCCCCGTTCTTGTGTGGGTTTCCTCTGGGTACTCATGTTTCCTCCCACAGTCCAAAAACACGTACATTAGGTTGACTGGTAATTCCACATTGCCCATAGGGGTGAATGTGAGTGTGTGGTAGTCTGTATGTGGCTCAGCGATGGACTGGCAACCTGTCCAGGTTAAAGCCCCTGCCTCCTGTTGTATGTCTGCTGGGATAGGCTCCAGAAGAAAAACAATAACTTATTATCAGTTTTGCAAATCGGTTATAAGTCAAATAAAAATGCAAATAATCGGTTTCAGAATCCATTCAAAAAATCTATAGCATTAAATTAACGACTGTAGACTTAACACTGACTGGATCTAAGCTTTCTCAGTGCAATCAAAAGCTAAATGATCAAACAAGTAAGAGGAAAAAAATCCTAAAAACAAAATAGGATGTCATTGTCAGGTGTCCCAATACTTTTGTGTATACTGTGTAATATTCTCAATTTACTGCTATGAATACAAATATGACTATGAAGGTCACTAATACTTTAAGGTGCATATTATATAATCACTGCATTTCATAAGTGATCTAATATATACCCTGAGCTCAGGCTTAATTTCCATTGGTTTCTTCAGTTTGAAGTCTGAATAAGAAAGAGTAACAACCCACACCAATTATTTCTATAATCACTTTTTAAGTGTAAAATTGTTTAAACAATAATGAGCAGGGCCAGTAAAGAGCGTCTTTCATCTGAAGGCAGTAACGAGCTGTTTCAGTCGAGCTTGCCACTGCAGCTGGTCTTCACTCCATCGCTGTCGCCACAGCACAATTACCAGCACATTTCCACGTTCAGTGCTTAATAATACAATGACAGATTACAGACGGAGAGTTGATAGTGAGTCCTAGGTGGAAAAAAAAGCTGGTGTCGCCAAACAAGAAACAATCAAATCGAAGCAGTTTGAAAAACAAAAACAAGACAAAACATCTAATTATCATCAGGTTCGAATTTTCTCATTTGGATGATGAACAGAACAGTGCATCTGTATCTATATTACACATTACCAGTGTGTTTGTGCGAGAGACAGTGCATTTGTGTATAAAAAGCTGAACTTAAGTGATAATCATATCCAGCTTGGAGTGATCCAGTTAGTGCTGGAAAGAACAGATGAGAGAGGAGGACATAAGACATGAGGATAGGAAAGGAGAGTAGGTAGGACCAATCAAACCCGGATGAAAATGGAGTCAGGGAAGATTGCTGGGAGAGTTGATACTAAAGGTGACAACAGACGTAGACTAAGTAAGACTCTCTGTCCTCTTACGTTGGTGCCCATGTTTCTGCGCAGCCAGAGGTGAATACGAAGGTGACCACAATGCTTTTAAAGGATTAAGGCTAAATGGAAATGTTTGTTGATTGATTTTTAAAGCAGGGGCTATTGAATGTGCAGAGTTTAATTGATCTGGAGATACTAAACCGGAGACAGTCAAAGTCTTAATGTTTCTACACAAATGGGTCTGAAACTGATTTGAAATAATTTCTAATCTTGCTCACATCTTGCTTATTTGTATGTTTACCAAAATAGAGTAGTCTGAAAAAAATGTTGTCTGTTTTTAAAATGCATGGGCAGCATAATGAAATAATGACACCCCTAAACAAAACAGTTTTGGCTAGACCCTGCTGTGCCTTTAGGCATACTGAGGCTAGTTTATAAAGGCATTCTTTGTTAAGACCCGAGCCTGCTTCCTTCCTAAGCCGCTCCTCTTTCAACATTAGTTAGTCTGTTTATTTTGTAAAAAGGGAAAAATCCACTGAGGACACAGCTGGAGGCATTCTACAATCCATACCTTCAGGGCACTAGGAGGAATAACACTTTTTATTCATTTTTTCCACATACACACTGCAGGAGCTCGAGTCTAGGGTAAGTTTGTCAACTCCAAGGAAGCAGATGGTACTTCCAGAATTTGGCAGCAAAGGTTTAACGCTTGTGTAAACACAACACTCTGTGCATGTGTGTGCAAATATGGTATGGTCTGCAAAAGCAAAATAAAACCTTCAATGGGTAATTGACATTTTTTTTTCAGCTATAAATTGCTGTAGTAATTATGTTTACGCTTATTTCCTAGTTTGGAGACATGGGGGGGTCTGCTGAAGCCTATCCCAGCGCACATAGTGTGAGAAGAAGGGGTACACCATGGACAGTTCACCGTTTCATCGCAGGGCCTTACATAGACAAACAACCACACACATAGAATTACCAATCAACCTAATGTACCTGTTTTTGGACTGTGGGAGGAAACCGGAGTGACCTGAGGAAACCGACGCAATCTAGGAGAGAACATGCAAACTCAGCACTGAAAGACCCTAGACTTGAGAGCAGAGACAACCTTTTTGCTGTGAGGGGAACATGTTAGCCACTACACCACCGCGCCATCTTAGTATAAACAATTTAAAGCAAAAATCATGTCTGTACGTCGATAGCTGTTAAATAAATAAAAAAGTACTTCTTGCTTTGGTTATTATATTTTGCGCTCATTAGTCTGCTGGGCTTTTGGAAACCTAAACATTTAAATTATTGTTTAAAGCTTCTTGCTTTCTAATTAGAATCTTTTTTTCTCACGAATTCAGGTGTGACAGAGGGCTGAAAAAGTAGGCTGTGTCTAGGCAATGGAAAATCTACAGCTGCCCAAATTTTTCTAATTAACACGTCAAAAGTTACGAAAGGCTTCCTTTTAATTTATCATTCTTTAGATCTAGTGGCAAATTCACTAGATGGTCTTTTGTGTTTAAAAGGAAAGCAGTTACATTATTTAGTGGTAGCACAGTAGGAAGTGGTAGCGCAGTGGTTGATAATATTTTAAGCAGTTGGTAATGGTCGTTTAAGGTTTAAGCTGACCGCTAACTGGATCGTGTTTTGAATTTTCAGCACCACCAAGGTATCACTGTTAGGCCCCTAAGCAAGGCCCTTAACTCTCAGTTATATAAAATAGCATTGACTTAGGGCACCTGCAGAATGCCATAAATGTATTAATATTTTATTAGGCTCGAATGGAAGATCCTTGGACTGCTTTCAAGTAATTTATCTAAAATATCTGTTTCGATCTTCATTCATTCATTCATTCATTCATCTTCTGTACCTGCTTATTCCCGAACTTTCTGGGGTCACGGGGGTCTGCTGGAGCGCACATAGGGCGAGAGGCGGGGGGTACACCCTGGACAGATAGCCAGTCAATCGCAGGGCCAGATACACACAACCACAGGAACTCACATTCACTCCTATGGGCAATTTAGAGTCATCAATCAACCTAATGCACAT
>JAOTQW010000036.1:5920147-5937043 GCA_026260075.1 Sisor rabdophorus | reverse complement strand
TATATATATATATAAAATCCTGTCGAACATTCTTCCGTAGTTTCATGTCCATCTTACTTTCAGATAATGAAGAGGGAACCTGGTTACTTGCCCTCTCTCTTCACTGTTGTAAAGGTGATGCTTTGGCAGCGCTGATTGCAACATGCCTATTCTTCTCATCCCTTCTATTCTTCAGCATCACTGATCCGTATAAATGCGATAGCTGGTGTCTACTCCCAAATAGAAAAATCTCATTAACAATGGCGCTGATTCGTGTGGATGTGTTTACATGCAATAACAAGTTTGCTGGAATGGGACCCAGACATTTGTGCAACATGACGAATGTTATTATTCTGTCTCTTTTTCCTCACACCATTCAGGCTCCATCCCAATGCTTAACTTCTACAATCACACATTTCATTAAAATATTTAAGTGTCCTGGCGTTTGGCCTCATAGAGAGCGCAGGGCAATGCGTTTTTAGCATAATGCTTTTTTAAATCGTGCATCAGAACAGTGTCTTCCATTAACTTGAAAAAAAGGCACTATTATGCACCTGCTCTGTTCTAGAGCCACATATCACTTAGCTGAGTCAAAAAGGAGTTTGCGTGTGATGATGGATTTGAGCGTGTCCCATATTCATGCTTTTAATTATCTTTCGACATGTATTGCTCTATTAATACTGTTACTAATCAATGACTGTGAGACATAGGACTAAGTGCCAGCCAAATTTGTGCAAACTCTTTGGCAGTAATTTACATTTTCATTTCTGGCCCTCACACAATGTGACTTACTAAACATTTACCTTATTTCTATTAATCCAAGCATTTGACTTTTAAGGGCCTCAGGCACCCAGCTTTGTGGTGCTGAAAAAAGGAACCCATGGCCTTTCAATTAGTAGTCTCGATTTGAGACTGATGCTTTTGAGTTATGGTGTGACTGAAAAGTGAATGCTGGCACATCATGCTGCTCTTATGTTTTGTTACACTGCACGTTTGAGGCTGTTATAAAGTGGATTTGCACCATCATCACCTTTTCTTCATTTTCTGAGTTGTTCTATCTTAATGGCTTCCTCGCTGTTTTTGTATACAGCAACTGCCTTTACTCTATCAAGATATTGTTTATCGTCCCTGTCCAGAATATAGCCATCATGAATCTCGACTGAGCTTTAGATATATGGTAATTCAGTTCCATGAACTGTAAAAAATATCTGCTGACCTCTGAATTGAGTGTGCTAGGCAGCTTAGCTACATTGACTATCTACATCCACGGTGTGAAAATACAATTAAATGTAGACTTTTTAACAATAAAAAAAGAATAATTAATATTAATTAATTGATTAACTTCATATCTTTCCAACTGCACTATTGTCCCCAAGATTCTGTCTTACATGGTGTTTACCTGACAAGAAGGAGTACACGACAAACCAGCAAAAGAACAATGATCAGAAACTCAAAACATAAACTTAAAACATAAACACAAGCACAATCAAACATAAAACAAGAACATGAAACTTAAACATACTACTGTTACTTTCTGCTTGCGTACTGCTTACTGTTACATTACAACATCTCTTTTATCCTTTTTTACTTACCATCAAATTTCGCACTGAATTTAAAATTCCTTTCACCTACAAAACTTTTTATTATCTTAAACCACCTAAGCTTTCAGACCTCTACACTTAAACTCTTCACCCCTAATTCACAGGGTTTCCTTCATACACCCTCGTCTTTTTTAAAATCCATGGGCCTTTAGCGTGCCTTTCCTCCCCTCTGGAACTCTCTTCCATCTAATATATGTAATTTAGACTCGTTAGCTAAATTCTTAACCTTGAAACTCTTTAAAAATGTAAAACTTATTTAGAATAGCTTATCTCACAAAAATACAGTCTGCACTTAGAATCAGCTTATTGTTTGTTCATTTAGAAAACTGCTGTTCTCCCTTTATTGTATTTTGACATTGTTATTGTACTATTATTGTTATATATATATATATACACTATTATATATAGTGACCTTATATGATTTGAAAAGAAAAAAAATGTATTATTATTATTATTATTAAACAGTCTAACTGAAATTATTTCCAATTATTTCCCCTCGGTATTATGCAGAATGATTATGAACATCAGGGATTCTAAGAGGGAATTCTAAAATTCATTAGTCCACATTTATGATGGAACATATAAAAAGTGTTCTTATACTATACAGTTTTATTTTTATTTACAGGTCATCAAGGAAAATGTGTTTCTCCTAACATCCAATTGTATCTTTGAATAATTTGTACAGTTCTAGAGCATGCTTTATGAAATTGCACAAACAGCTTTTTGCGTTGTTTTAAAAGCAATTTGCACTTAAAATTCTTGGAAAATTGCATCCAACTGCTAAAATGAAGTAGTGGAAAGTATGCAAGGGCGAAGACTGTAAAAGCTAATGTCTGTGTTCTTGGTGTTCAGGCAAAGCAGAGCCAGACTCACCTAATGATGTTTTCACTTTAATATCAGTTATATTACTGATTATTATTAAGTCGGAATGAAGGTCATTCTGCTCATTGCCTTCCGATTCACTAGTTTTTATCTCCAATGTAATAAGTTTCCAAAACATTTTGACGCCAATCAGCAGTACAATATTATTTTCATCTTCTAAATTAGACAGCAAGCGAGACAACAGACCTAGACCGTTGCCATCGCATACAGAAAACTCCCTTCCTGTGAATAGGACACCTGGGATCAGAGCTAAATGAGCAGCTCAGTCTCTCTTGTCTTTCTTTCTTCCTCTTAGAGCTTTGTGACTGTTCTTGTTGACGATATAAATAACACACAAGGCTGTCTTGATACCTCAAAGAAAAACACATTCGATATCTTCTTTAAGAGGAGACAATGGATTCTTTGACTGGATGTCAGCATCTTCCCAAGTAAACACAATTTCCTGGAGCTGAACTGAGATCACCGTGGCTGGGGATGGTGTTTCGAAGTGCCTGATGATGTGCAGATGTGGAGTAATGAGGGTGTTCACTCAATGCTCTCCCATCAGAAGATGTTTAGGCAGTGCCACTCTGCCAGCGCCTGCCTGGCTCACTGTCAGCTCATGCCAGCAGCCTCTAATTTCTCCATTTGACGAACTGATAGCCTTTCCCTGTTATTAGCTCTCTATCTCCAACCTCTGTTGTTTTTTGGCATTTTTTATGTCAAAGCAGCCTTTAAAAGTGGCCAACCATATCCTATGCATACCCGCTCTGCTCACCTGGCCATGTGCCGAGATGATCGGGTGCTGCAAGTTATTTCCACACAAATCACCAACAGATTGCTTCTGTTATTCTGAGGGTATGGGGTAAAATGGTTTTGTTAGTCTAATGAGGTATAAAAATGGCACGAGGCAGGTTTATAATATGCAGATGATGCCAACTCCATTATTCGCACCACAGCCGTAATTGCATTTTTCAAGGGCTCAGCGCTCCTTCGCACCTTTTGAATGCGCAGGCCATCAGAGGCCTTCAGGAAAGCAACAAAACTGCTTCTGCTCCAGACGGTGATACCTGATAGCACCACTAAAGCAGTTGTAGTACATTAGCTGAGCCATAAACCAATAAGGTACCAGGAACATGAGCGCATCTGCTATAGTAATTGCATTTATAGCACACAATTTTTATAGCCACCTTGTCCAGCAAGTTGTAATTCTCACAATTCAACACATTACACCATAACTATTAGATTAGGTGAGGAATGTAAGATCATACAGGAGAACGGAAGAATGACGGAGTCAGATCTTTTAAGGAACAGGTTAAACACTATGTATGTCTTTCCAATTAAAATTATCCTAGCAATCTAACATAGAATATATTAGCAAATATCATTTAATCATTTCATTTCATATATATATATAATAGCAAAGTAATTCAGATTTATTTGAGGTTCAAAGCTATACATTTTCCAGGTAGTCAGGACATTTTGGATGAAAACCTGGCAATTATTATACTAAAATCTATTTTTTTTTTGCTTTTCTGATAAATTTTCTGAAAAAAACCCTTATTTATATGTACAATCAACCCATCTATAAAATTGTTACAGAAATATGGCAGGTACCATCAGCCAAATCTTGGAGAATATGTTTTTTTCTTTCATTCTCTGTCTATTACCACTCACTGCAGGTCTTCCGTTTTTCATGGCAGTAACAGGTGTAGTCAATCATCTCGTTGTTTTGGACATACGGTGACTGAATATGACTTGATGAGAACTTGCAGACGGCTGCATTCGCTTCATATCTTATTGATCAGCTCGGTGTAACTTTCACCTAGGGGGAAACAGGCTATTGTGTTTGTCCGTGCCTCGACAGATAACTTGGAAATTTAAACTTTAATCTTGTACTGTAAGCCAGTACCTATGGACATTGCTTCAATGGCAGTCAAATGGTTCCTAGTGTGTTTCCTTTTTTTCTGTATGTTGCTTGATGCTATAGCAGTTGAAAGAGTTCCTTTACTTTTTACAGATTTGTTTTAGTTATCCACAGATGTTGAGTTTCGAGCCACAAATATTGTGCCACAGTACCAAAAGACATCTTTGCAATCTGCTGCAGTTTTGCTAAAAAAGCCTCAATAAAATAGCAGAAGAATTATTTTTGTGCAGAAAATAATGGGCACGAAATATGAATTAAGGAAAAATTCTGAAGCTATATCAAAATACTGGTGACATATTGTCATGTTAGCCAGCACTAAGACTGTATAAAGCAGCTCTAAGCAGGCAGTAAAATGTCCTTTTTACTTATGACAAATGCTTACATGATAATGTCAAAGATGTGATGAAGTGGAAGAAAAAGATCGATCAAATGTGTTCCTTTGTAATTTCTCTCCTTTATGTCTCTCATTCTCAATCAATCTATCCCCTCTCTTTGTCTCTGGGGTTCATATTAAAGTACAGTTAAATTAGTTCAGTGCAATAAGGTTTTAATAGAAGGTTTTAATGGATGATCTCCAAGGGAGGTTCCAGCTTTACTAAGGGTTTACTTCTTTTCAGTCTCTTTGTTTTTGATCACAGTTCTCTTGGCTTTTTAAAAATGCTGCAGCATGATGCCAGTTATGAAGGATCAACCCACTATCCATTGCAATTCACAGAGGCTAAAAGAGATCAACAATATGATTGTCTAGGAAACAAATCACCAAAAGAGGAAATTTAACACCCCAACCTTCAATTTTAGCTAGATCACAGAAAGCACAAATGGACAAGAATGAGCATGTTGTCAGGCTGCGGTCATTGTTTTGCAGCTGCTACGACGAAAAAAATCTCTTGGGCTGATGTAAAGGTGTCTGTTTGCACCTTCCCTTCCTGCAATTACAAGTGTATTGAAGGCAGGTCCAAACATGCCTAATCCAGGTACAGACCCTAACAGAGAAAACTCACAGTGTCACAATCCCCCACTGTTTCAACTATACTTTGAGACGAGCTAAAGAAAAGATAGTTGATGTTTTCCACAAGCTTGTCCATCATTAGAATTTTTCTAATTGTTCAAGGTGGACATGCTTTTGCCAAGTAGGATGTGATTGTTGAATGTACGTAAATAAGATCTAGATTAGACATGCTGTACTGAACAATAGCATACAACATGTGTAGATTAGTTAATGTGTTTGAATTTTTTCCTTAACCTTTTAGTGAACTTTCATTTCAGAGAATTTTGCATTCAATTTGCTTATTAGCGGTTGTATATGTTTTACTGTGTACATTTATTTACAGTATGTTTATTCTAGATCATCATAATCAATACAGTCTAAATTCACTAATGTTGTTCATGGATGATCATAAATTATTTTAATATATACTTTGTCTAATTTTATGTTGTTATCCAATGGTAATCCAGAGGTCATTGTCTGTAAATTAGTTTGAGAATTAATACATTTTCAGTTTCAGCATTTACTGATTTTTTTTAGTCTGTTTGTGGACAGAAAATGAGGAAAAAGTCAAAAATAAATGGAGGTGGGTTTGGTCAGTACATACTGACATCAGATGGTTATGATTTGATGACTAAATTTTGATTCAGGATTAACAAAGGATGTTACTCCATGATAATGTCCTACTTGGCAAAAATAAGGAACTTAAAAAAATGCAATATTTGTCATGACAAATAGATGAAAGTGATATAATTAAAGGGTTAACAGAAATTATTGTATATCATATTGATGTTTTCCACTTGATCGTCATGTACAATGCTGACAGACTATTAAAACTGACAAACCTACTAAAAACATTCCGAACTTACATTTTTTGGGTGGTGTCCTTTATTTTGTTTTTGCTTTTAAGTCCTGCACATGTTTTTAACTGCGTGTGTTAAATTTTTTTTTAATAAGAACATCATGTATCTATTCTACAAATTTCTATTCCCTTTTAAAGACCTGTGCTCCATGATTAGGTATTGATAATCCTTAAATAGACAGAAGTGCCCCTGTAATAACCCTTGACCCACAGAGCGGTGATTGTTGAGAGCTGGCATGGAGCCTCTCAAACTCAATTTGCCCCTTGCTGCTCTTGAGAAACTATTGTGCTCTTATTGATCCGTCTTCTCTCTAGGCCTCTGCTTAGTGCTATGTTTGAAAGGTAGCCATAAAATACTAATGGTCTAATTCAGACAAACCTGCTTGCTGCATCTGTTTCCATGGTACGCCCTGCAGGACGGCAGTGTAGCCGAAGGAGGTGAAGGCCTGAAACAACTAAAACTAAAAACAACACACCATTTTCCCCTCTCTCGTTCTTTCTCTCTTTTTTCACATATATATATGTGTGTGTGTGTGTGTGTAGACCTACTTACATTTATACAACGAAAAAAAGTCAAGAGACTTGCCCAACATCTCAGCTGGCTTTAAACTTACAGCCTTATAAATATCATTCCAACACTGTAACCACGGAGTTACCATTTTACAAAACAACATTCAAAACAGATTTATTGTAGACATGTGGAAATATGGTATGCTCTCTTGCTTTTTTTTCTTCACGTACACACGCAGACACATGTCTAAGGTTACTTACTAAGAGACGATGGCTCCAGTATTGCACCGTCTCAGCAGTTCATTAATGAGTTCATTGTGTGATGACTTATGGCATACAGGCTACAGACGTTGCATTTCTCTAACAGTTTTTCCATCTTTTCACACACTTGCTAGCTTGGAATCAGAGAAAATGCATTCAAACATGGCTTTAGCATAGCATAGATTTTAACTAAACATTGGTTACTGGAAAAGAGGAAATGACTGTAATAAACCAGAAATGCCTTTAAACTTTATCCTTTTTAACGTGTTACAGCATGAAGGAATATCAATTGACAGGAAGTGTGGAAAGGCACTCTGTAAGTGGTGTGTATGGTGATGGCAAGTACTTAAAGTGTTGGACTGTGCAGGGCCCTCTGTGCAAGGCCCTCGACTATGTCAAATGTGAGGCTCAGTATAACATCACAGTCATGCTGTCGGCAACTCTAATCGTATTTCCCAGATATTCTAAGCGTTTCAGATTTATATGTTACGATAAAAGGATGCTATGTACGGAGCCCTTGCCTAAAGGAGCTAAAGTAAATATGGCATGTAATGATATAAACTGTGTTTTTATGACTTTAACACTTTTTTAGTGTGATGATGTGTTCAGCTTTGGAGATTGTGTACACTTTTTTGTGTCATGAAAAAATTCTGTTACATACCTGGGTTAAGTACAGCAGTAAGGACCACATACTGTAAAAGAATGAGAGGGATTTTTCTCCTTTATTATAGATAATAAGTTAGTAAAGATAATAAAAGACATATAGTATAGAAAATAAATAATTTATTTAGGTTAAGTAAAGGAACTGGGAGGATTAAAATAATGTTTAAAATCTGTGCAAGTAAGCACAGTGTTGTGTGAAAAGAGAAAGAAATACTGCACAGATTTGGAAAGAAAATAAATCCAACCCAACAGTATTTAAACTAGACCATTGAACGAATTTAAAACATTTAAAACATGACTACTGAAAATATAAGCGCTTTTTATTGTATGTTTAACTGCCTAATGCAAAGTGCTATTAAGTTAAAGACATTTTTTATACACAGAAAGACTATTTTAAAGGGTTGATTGACATTTATACCCAGTGAAGGCAGACACAGGCCAGAGCAAATCCCTGTATTCTTGTCACTTAACATACCATAACAAACATGCCAAGATCTTTTCATGCACTTAACATGTGTGAAAATGACTCCTGATGAGTCTCTGTCTTACTATCTCTTTCTCTCTGTCTGTCTGTCTCCTTCTCTGTCTCTTTCTGTATGTCTCTTGTCTTTTTCTCTCTATCAACTCACAGCTTTTAAAGTCAATAGCTGTGTTTCTAGAATTAAAATAAAAAGATTTTATTAACATTATGCAGAGGTTATTCACCATTCTGAAGACACACTTCCTTTGTGTGTTTTGAACCCTTCCTCCTGTTATGGTGTTAGCCAAAATGTTTTATCTGCTTTTCAATCGCTGCCTGGCACATTTCAATTTGTAACTTGTATTTCTTACAGTAGTTAATGAGTTGAAATAAATGTTTAAAGAATATCTAAACCTTGCCATTCGTAAGTGATCAGTGTAGTTTTAAACCTTATATTTTGTACTGAAACTTAAAATTTGAGATGCATGGTTTTGATGTGATTTCTGGAATATAGGGTGTATTGTGTGTGTATATTGTGTGTATATTGTGTGTATATTGTGTGTATTTGTTGACCATGGTGTGTCCTCACTGTGTTGCATAGAACAATGCATTCAGTAAGGGTTGTACTTCCGGGACAAACAGCTATGTAGGTTAATATGTGTGCTCAGGTCATGTAACAGTATGCACTAATGCATGGGTGTGATTAGTGAGTTTCTGATAAATATAATGTAATATATTCTCTCTCTCTCTGTCTTTTTTGGAAAATCTGATGAAATATAAACTAATTTATTTGACTGCCATATCAACTTTTCTCTGTGCAGGCTCTGCCTTTATGATGGTCAACACTTCTGGAAGGTTTCCCGGCCACAGAGCCCAACTGGTTGTACCTCAGCTGAAGGAGAATGATACACATTGCCTTATATTCCAGTATTATGGAGCCAGTGGGGAAGGCTCAAGTCCTGGCCAGCTTTACATCTATGTCAAAGAAAACAACAGTCCCATGGGTTTCCCTGTGTGGAATTCATCTGGACCTGCCTTTCATACATGGAAGCAGGTTGAACTGGCAGTCAGCACTTTCTGGCCCAACTTCTACCAGGTGGGAATTTTTTTCAGGAACCTATTATTATACCTTCATTATTATTTACAGTTCAGCAAGATGCACATATTTATAAGAGTATAACAGTAATGACATTGTAAAAGGGAAACAGATTTATTACTAATAAAGCAATGCCGTTTATTTAAACATGATTTTAAATAAAGTGCTATGATGTGGTTTTAAATACAGTGCTAGAATGTCATTCAAAAATGTTATGTCTAAAAGCATGCCAAATACCCACTTAAGAACTGATGTAATGTTAACTTACTAAATGTAACATTAAATTTTTTTACAGTAACAGTAGATATTAAAATCAGAAATGTTCCAGAGAAATGTATATCAAAATTATTCAGCATGGTAAAAAGACACAACCCCTAGTATACAGCAGCGATCTGTGAAACAGCCTTGATGCCTGACTCTATATAGGGATAAGGAAATATAAAAGATTAACATTAAGATGGTTACCAGAAAGTATACAAACTTAATGGTCTTGGAATCACTGAACTCATTAAAGAGTAGTAAATAAAATAAGATCTTAATTAACTTGAAGCTTCTTTATTTTCGACATGTAACTACTAAGCTGCCCAGGTATGCTGATTTGACAGCTGCCATGCTGGTGTAGCAATTCCTGTTGATCTTGGTAGGAAGTCTTCTTTAATTGCAAGTAGAAACTCCAATTACTTCTTGCAAAAACCAGACTCTAGGTGCTTTTGCTGCTGATTCTGGACTGCTCCTCCTGGTTTGACCAGATAGAGTCAGAATAAGAACCAGTCTTTGCACCCTAGTCATTCAGTGAGGCCTCAGCATGCACCTTTATTGGCTAAAATTCATTGTGGCACTATAGGAGTGCTTTCATTGACTCAAATAGAGAGGAACATTTCAGTTCAGATGGAGGAAAAGGGGGCATCTTAAGAATTAAGGTTTAGTCAGAGATGTCCTCACCTCTTTAATAATAACTAGACCAAAAGTTGCAAATTCAACGGCAAATTAAATTTTAAAAATGATCTTAAAAATGATGAAGATGTTGGGTACCTTGGGCTGTGAAACGTTTGCACTTCAAATTTCTGTAATGCAGTTTGCCTTGCATGCTGTAAGATTTAGCTCTTACTAAAACCCAGCTTTAGTAGAATGATAAATGTAATGGCACCTTGTGTTACTATGTGTAGTTATGATTAATCACATTTTTGACCTTAAAAAGGGAGATTTAAATTTGCTAAAATTTTATCTGCTGAAAATTAAATTGAAAGGCATACGACATGTATACCATGTGATAGACAGTTGGATATGAAGTTCCATGACATGGCTATAGAATGTATGTTACATGTTTTTAATTCAGTGTTGAATTAAAAAATGTAAGATTGTTCAGTTTTTTAGCTTTTATGATATAGTGCACAGCAACTTGGGGGGTAATTTGGGTTACTCACCCTTTATCTAGCAGCACCTAGCGATTTTAGTAGCGATCACGTGTGAAGAAATCAAGTAACAAACAAAGAAGTGTTACTGAAAATCTGTGTTCATTTAGTTTATAAAGGTAAAATTGTATAACCGAACCAAAAGGATTTGCACAAATGGTAGTCTAACTTAAATGAGAATAGGGTTTAGATTACTACAGGTATGATATGTTAGTCCACATAACAATTTTACCATTGCTATTACTTACTCTGGTGTTTTATGTTACTATTTTATGACTAATATATACATTTTTACACAGCTTTTTTAAATTACAAACCAGTTCTGTCACATATCGGCGGTGGTGTTGTGGTGAGCATGTTCGCCTTACAACAAGAAGGTCATGGGTTCGATTCCCAGGTCTTCCTGTGCAGAGTTGGTAAGTTTCCCCTGTGCTTGCAAGAGTTTCCTCTGGGCACTCTGGGTTAATTGATGATTCTAAATTGCCCATAGGAGAGTGTGTGTGTGTGGTTGTTTGTCTATGTGTGGCCTTGCTCAAGGGCCCAATAGTGACAGCTTAGAAGTTGTGTGGCTTGAAAAGCCTTAACTGTTTTTGCATACATTTGCATACAAGGGTAAATCAAATAGTTTTTAGACATGCCTACAGATGGCAGCACAAAGCTGCATTGCTTTTAGCTGTATGCTTGCTCGCTTACCCCTTGTAATATATGATCATATAAATGTTGTGAGAATAACCACCACCTGCTGGGTATTCATGGTGGGTGGCTGAAAGATTTCTCCATCCTTTCAGCTCTGACTCCATGTTGCAGCAAGGTGTTATTGGCAAAGGCCGCATTGGCGACTTCTTAATATTCCAATGATTAACAATAGAATCTGCAGTCTAAAATATTGTAGCTAATTAGAAGAGGTAATTATAGGTTTGGATAATTGCACAGTATCTTAAGTATTTGGCAAAATCAAACCACCTGGTACTGAGAGCTTACTTTGTCTTTTATTTTGTAATTATGGGGTTTGTGTTTTTATCCTTTCATCTCCTTTTGCACTTCTCTTCTGCTGTACAATGAGAGAACATCAGCAGCTCTAATTACTTCTCCAGTTTGGTCGCATTTCCAAACTTTTAATAAATAACAGCATGTGGTTTGAATATGCTAATGTCTGTAGCCTGGTGCTCTCTGATCTTCATTGACATTTTGTGGTGTTTCATTTTAAATAATGCTATTGTGCTTCTATGTTTAGCATCCTGATCACAATTACAGGTGTGAAAAAAGACAGCTTCTGCGTAATCGCTTCCAAACTGAAGATTTGTTTGATGGTTTGTAGCTTGAAGAACGATTAAATATACTCATCAATTAAGAAGACAAAGGAGACAAAATTTGAAGCTCTGTTTCGATAAGGCAATTATGAAATGTAATGATAGACAAATTGATCCATTACAAAGTTATCTAAATTGTACACTAGTTTTCAGACGCATCAACGATTTTTATACATTTCAGGCAACGCAATCTTTTTATGTAGCTCCAATAACTACCAAGAGAAACAAACTTAACATTTATCTAAGGCTTGCATCTCAAATTGCTTCTATATTTAATGCTGATTTTAAAGAAGCCATAATGGCCTTGGTAATTGAGCAATTACCCATTCAGCTAATGAAAACAGGCCAAAACCAGAGAGCCCATGGCGCATTGGCCATATTTTAGAGACCTTTGGGGACCAGGATATTTTTACAGTGCATTTTGGTGACATATCAAAACCACAGATTTAATCTCCTGCCAGCTCACCATGACATTCAACATGCCCAAGACTGGCTTTTCATTTTCTTTTAAATTAGACCCTCATAAGGATCTAATTAGCAGGCCAGACCTCATACAATTGTTGCTCAGAAAAAAGCAGAGTGAAAATCAATTTAAACCCATTTAAATGACCAGGAAAGCATCACGTTTGAAAGGTCTCTCAGTGTTATCCCGCACTAATGACTTGTTTGGTCTATCTTTGTTTAGTGTACATTGGAGTGACACACTCAAGTTTTACTAAGCAACGTAAATGGTTTGGAGGGAAAACTGTCACCTGCTGCTATTATTGATCCTTAAACCATGTCTAACAGTGAAAATAAAGGTTTATTAAATGGAACTACATGGTTTAGGCATAGTTAGGCATCATTTTTTCAATTCTTTATATTTTCTATATAAGATATTGGAAATTTTACCACATTTTCTCTAACTCCGGGTCACTGGGGTTTGCTGGATCTTATCCCAGCACACATAGGACAAAAGGCAGGGGTACACTGTGGATAGATCACCAGTCCATTGCAGGGCCACATATAGACAGCCACCCACACACACACACACACACACTCACCCCTATGGGCAATTTTGAATTAAAACTAATGTATATAGACTGTGGGAAGAAGTCAAAGTACCTGGAGTAAAACCACACAAGCGTAGGGAGAACATGCAAACTCCCTACAAAAGGACCACTACTGTGAGGTGACCATGCTAACCATTGCGCCACAGCGACCCCAAGCTTAACCCCTTCTCTCTCCTCCCACAAGTACATTTTAAATGTTACTGAGTTAGCAGATTGAAACAAAACAAATATTTTGGAGACATGAAGTGTAAATGATTGTATAAGTAGCTGCTGTTTGCATGTGTTCAGCGTAATGTAAACCAAGGCTGTATGCAGGCTTCTCGAAATCTGAGCAGACAGGAAAAAGCAGCATGTGTGTTTTAAGCAGTTGCTTCCTGAGTGATAGGGTTAGTGGGACACATTGCTCTCTTCCCTCCCTTTCCCATTTCCTCTGTCGCTTGGTCTCTCCATCTGTTGTGTGGTTTGGTGGTCACTGTGAGAAAGTGACAAGAAAAGGCCAGTTGATAGACGACTATCAGCGGCTGCTTTAGATAGCACCAAACGGTGATGTAAAGGAGTCATGAAAACCAGATTTAGTGGAAAATCAGATTTCTCACTATGGAAAGATACCTGTTTTGGATGAAAGCATGGAAAGAGTCAAACCGCTTTCACACTTTTATAAGCACACAAAAAAATGGGCCCCCTAAAACTAACCAGCTGTTCAATGTTTTTACAGTTCTCTACTGTTTAACTGTTTGTTTAAACATAGCTAAAATTCACATCGAAAACCAGCTAGAGGTGTGTGTGTGTGTGTGTGTGTGTGTGTGTGTGTGTGTGTGTGAAACTGGGTTTCCTACCCACCGCTACTGATCACCCCTGCAATTACTACTGCCTGGAAAAAATTAACAGGATAAAACAGTTACTAATTGTGAATGAATAAAAACAGTAATCTACATGCTAGAGATAATTTAGACTGATCAAATTTTTTTTGGAACTGATATCGACTGTCTGTATGTTTATTTGACTGATAACCAACATGGAGAAACAAAATTTTTTTATGGTTTTACTTGTGTTTTTGCTACACTAATGTAAATTGTGTTTTTAACAGTTAGTGAAATACTGTAATTTTTTGTTAAATAAACTGCAGTTATTAAGGTTAGCAGAAATAACAAATTACTTTGTAATCAAATTAATTTAAAAAAATTGCTGCTTTAGGGTATCTCATGACTCCAGTTTAGCAGAACTCATAAATCATTACATTTATATTTACATTTACATTTCTGGCCTTTGGCAGGCGCTCTTATCCCGAGTGATCCACCTCTTTATTTTGCCATGTGAGCAGTTAAAGGTTAAAGGTTTTGCTCATGGGCTCAGCAGTAGCAGCTTGATGATGCTGGGAATTAAAGCCACAATCTTCTAATTAACAGGCCAACACCTTAACCACTGAGCTAACACTTCTTTAACATTACTCTAATAACCTTATTTAACCTTAGTAAACCTTTTTCTTTTACTTCTAGCACCGTTTTTGACACATATCTTTTTATGATGCAAATGTTTCATGCATGTAATCCTCAAAATAGCCACAAGGTGGTGAAAAATATTAGTGGATCCAATATCACAAAACTGATATGTGACAAAAGCAAACAAATTTGTAGTTTGTAATTGTAAATATAAAAAACTAATATAGCGGCTGACTATAGATTGACCTGTACAAGAGGTGCATTAAATACCCTAAACAAACACTTTTGTAAATGTATAAATAAATGAGGTATTTTAACAAAAAATTACTTTGTTAGTTTCCTAAGTAAAAGTAATAAAGTATATGTTATTTATTACTTACTTAAATATTTTTATATGTACACTATATAGGCACTGAAAGTAAAAGTACAAGTAGATGCAAAATAGTACAAGTAGATGCACATTTTTAAGATAACAGTTTTAACTTTCTTCAATTTATTTTTGGCAAATGTTTTTTCAAGTATGATAATACTAGAATTATTATTATTATTATTATTATTATTATTATGGTATTTCAAGGACCTTAATATGTGATTGTAACAATATCTACCAAAATATTATATTTAATTAGTTTTGATTTAATATCAAGAATTTTAACACATTATTTCTTTCTCTCTCACTCTCTTTCTCTCTTTCACTCTTTGTCTCCAGCTCATATTTGAAGTTGTGACCTCAGGACAGCCGGGGTTGTTGGCTATAAAGGATATTTCACTCCAGGGACATCAGTGCAGTAAGTTGTCTCAGTCTCTCCTTTTTTATTATACACATGAAACACATGCGGTTTTTCAATGATAAAATGTGCCATGTGCCGAATTATTCTGGAATGTACTGAGACCACTATGATGTTTTTTCTACAATGCATTGTGGTGACGTTTGATACATTTACTAATGTGGATTCTTAAGACACCATTTTTAATATGTGCTGTTTCATATCATAGAGCAAAGTTGGTTTTAACAATATCCAGAGGTCAAATAAGCAACTATGCAAACAAACTTAAATATGGAGATGTTTAAAGAAACAGAAAAAATATAGACAAACATTTTTAATACATCTGACCACCACACACATTTTTTCAGAACATCCTAAACCAGAATAATAATTTAGTCTTAGCCTTACTTCAATAATAACCTCCTGCTGGAAATCATTTTCACTAGATTGTGAAGCATGACTTTTAATATTTTCTCATTCAACAAAGTACAATAGTATATTAATGAAATCAGGCAATGATATTTGATAAGGGGGTCTGGGGTGTAATTGTTGTTTTTCTTTTAAAGTTTAATCTTAATGCTAAACCAAAATAAGTAGTACATTCTCAAAAATTGTGTGCTTTTAAATAGGGTGAAGACAACCATATGTGTGAGCTGATAAGGTACTTGATATATCTAACATAAATGTAACTAAACTGAGGATCTGTATAGCAGAAAAGTTGTCAAATCATGTTTAATGTTACAATTGCTAAGTCAATGAAAAAAATGAAACACAACTAACATTAAAAAAATTGTTATTCAATGTTTTAACTCAGTTTTTCCCATTATAGCAAATGAACAAAAACAATTACGCCACTAGTCCAGATGCATTAACTTTATGATTTCCATTTTATTTTGCTTGTCATTCAGGATAGAATTGGCTAATATCTGTTGTGATATCTGTCAATATGAGATCTTGTGTTCCTTTAGTAAACAGGCTGTTTTTCTAGTGATAATAGAATATTTGTGATATGGCCATTTGGCATGGCAATTTTTTAAGTGATTTTATGTACAAATTTTCTCACCATGTTATTTCTCCTTGAAGCTTTACTTACCGTCAGGCTCAGGCTTGAAAACGGGAAAAGTGATGCCTATAAAGCTTTTTGAGCTGTTTGGTGTCTCTCTTCAAACGCTCTTTACTCCATCTCAGCTTTCACCTTCTGTCTTCCACCTGCTAATCCACTTCTCTCTCGCAGCATTTGACTTTTCGACCCTTTATTTTCTGCTCTCTCATGCTGTGTCAGTCCCTCGCTTACTCCATCAGTCATTTCATAATTCCTTTAGCTTCTTATCAGATCTCTGCTTTGTGATATTTCCCACATTACTTTCTGCTCCTAATTCTTTTTTTTTTCTTTTTAGCCCATTGCACTTCGACATTTTGACATTTCTTTTCACCGAACAAATGTATCAACTAAAATTATCTGCTTTTAGATTTAATAACCTTCGAAAATCTAGAAAAATATCTAAATTCAAAACATATATAAATAGCCAAAGGAAAATTGCATAATTTCACTGATTCTATTGCCATTTTACTTTGTACAGGTCACCAGACATCATTGTTAGGGCCTGCTGTGAACTGCATACACACATTTTACATACCTGTTTTATTCATTCATTAATCTTCTATACCCGCTTATTCCCGAACTTTCCGGGGTCACAGGGGTCTGCTGGAG
>JAOTQW010000036.1:5851791-5864963 GCA_026260075.1 Sisor rabdophorus | reverse complement strand
GCAAGCGCGGGGAGAACATGCAAACTCCGCACAGAAAGACCACAAGCCCAGGATTCGAACCCAGGACCCAGCAACGGTGCTAACCACTGCGCCACCGCGCCGCCTAAAATGAGAAATAAAAAACCGTTACTGGAATCAGACAGAAGAAATAGTGATGAAAAATATTTTTGTTGTAAAAATGTGTCTGGGTTTAAAAATATTAATATACTTTTAATCCGACATGGATTTATCTAAAAAAAATTGTGCAGCTATATTTTGTTTCAATGTCTACAGATACGATTTTATTTGCAATGTAAGGTTTTTGCATTTTTTCATACATTTTGCCAGTAGATGTAGACTAATCTCACTAAAGTATTTTTTGTGCATGTAAGTAATTTACACAAAAAGGTTTTTTTTCTCATTTGTACTCTGCTATGATGCTCTTACCAACACTGTGCCAGTTGGGTAAAATCTTGTGATTGAAAGTCATTCACTCGACCTTACAAAGCTCTAATGGTGTAAGAAGGATTAATTGTTGTGTCTTGCGGTGATGTGAACAAAAGAGCTTTTTCTAAACCCAATTCACTGAACCGTGCTCCTTTAATGGCCTACCAGGTATATCTTAGTTTTGCTGGTAGTTTTATAGAAGTTGTTGTCTCTACTGGCCTGATTTATTCTCGAAACATCTTGTCATCTTTGTCACACTTTGTAACTAGAACAAATGACTACTTGCTTACTGAATGCATTCTTATTCCCTTGGTGTCTGTCTGTTATGTCTTAATTAATGATGAATAACTGTTTTTAAAAAAAAGGTTTTTAAAAGCAGTGTAGTGTGTGAGAAAGAAGACCTTATCCAACCTTTGCCAGCCAATTAAATTATTAAATGAACCTAAGTCATAGCAGTGATTCTGGAAATGTTTTTTTTCCCACGGTAGCTGCCCTGAAACACTGTTAATAAAGCTTATGTATTGATTGTTGTAAAAAGGATTTACCTGAATACAATATCAGGGCTTACTGTCTCAGCCAGACATAGATTATTGAGGAAGGATTAGTGACTGGGGGTTTCTGGGGGTCTGGCTTCTGCTTTTGTATGTAATTTTTTTATTATTTTTATTAACAGTTTATTAGATACTGTTCAACAGGAAGGTCCCAGGTCGATTTCTAAATAAAAAAAATAATACATGTAATGAATTTTAATAAAAGTAAATAATAATTTTCATTCTTTTTGTTCTATCATTTTATTAATTATTATATAACATAGAGTGATCAACATTTTAAAAACCCTAATTAATAAAAGCATGTGGAAAAAAAATAAATTTCATGACATTACATCATACTGTTTTACCTTTTTAATTTACATTGCATACATCAAGTGACCCATTTCTGATTCTGATTCTCCAGTACCGCACATATAGGATATGACCTATGATCATGTAAGCAAGATTATGGGTTCAGATTTTTCATAATTGTTTCAGGCCCAATTCATATAGAGAAATGTATAAGATATGAATTGGATACATGCATCATCTGCCATGTAAACATGCCTTATTTAGAAGTGCCGGGGGTGCACAACATCAACTCAGATGGATACCAACATTGTTTGTGGTCACAAATAAAAAGAAATAGGCATCAAGATAACACATTTTTTATAGTAAAAGACAATGTCAACAAGCGATTTTTACTGCTGTAAAAAACTAGCTAACAAAAAAACTAACTAACTAATGGAGAAAGCATAGTTAAGTTTTTTAGTTGATTAAAATGAAACTGTTGTAAAAATAATAAATCAAAATTAACCTCAACTTTTGTCTTTTTTTAACCCTTTTTTTTTTATCACAAACTGCTTCTCCAATGATCCACCTGGTTTGCTGACTTATGCAATTCTGTCATGGCTGTAATATAATATAAGGATTTGCTAGGACAGATGAGCTATAAGTCATCAGCTAGACAGATGTTAACTAATGGCTGCCCTTTAAACAGGTCTTAAATCCAGAGGAAACGCTCATCTCATTCTCTCCTTTACTATAGTCCTTTTGTCCCTTGCCACTTTACTTTTATATTGCATTGCATTAGATTTAACAAAAAAGGCTCTGATTTGAAACCTTTTAATTCTGTGATCATTTTTCTGAATTCATTTTTAAATGCTTATGTAACATTACTTCTTTATTAATGTAATTCTTGTAATGACAATATTACATTAACTTGCTGAACAAATTTATGGTGAATGTATTCGGTCTCTGCTGTCTCATTCTTTTATGTTGTAAGTCAATTGCACTATATACAATATATGCCCAAATGTATTTGCTCACCTGCCTTCACTTGCATATAAACCTAAAAGTCCTATAACAGTTTCAGCTTTGGGAAGGCTATCCATACTGTTAAGGAGTGTGTTTCTGGGAATTTTTTACCATTCTTCAATTTATTAGGCTCTGTCATCAATATCTTTATGAGCCTTGCTTTTTGCACTGGTGCACAGTTATGTTGGAAGAGAAAGGGGACTAGCTCCTAATTGTTACCACAAATTTGGGAGCATGGAATTGTCCGAAATGTCTTGGTATACTGAAGCATTTATAGTTCCTTTCACTGGAACTAAGGGGCTAAGCCCAGCTCCCAAAAAAACAACCCCGCACTATAATCCCCCCACATAGACTTGGCACACAATGCAGTCAGACATGTACTGTTCTCCTGGCAACTGCCGAACCCAAACTCGTCCATCAGATTGCCAGATGGAGAAGTGCGATTTGTCACTCCAGAGAACACTACTTCACTGCTCTAGAGTCCAGTGTTGGTGTGCTTTATACCACTGCATCCAGTGCTTTGCATGACAATTGGTGTTGTATGGCTTGGATGCAGCTGCTTGGCCATATTTTTATGAATCTTTATAATCTGAAGGCGACACGAAGTTGGATGTCTGTAGAGACTGACTTTGCAAAAAGTTGGCGACCTCTATGCGCCTCAGCATCAATTATTCCTCAAATATGGGCCTCAGCATCCACTGGCCCAGCTGAGATGCTTTCATTCCCAAACACTTATATGTTCTTATAATACAGATGACAGTTGACTCTATTTAGGAGTAAGGAAATTTTCAGACTGGATTTGTTTCACAGGTGGCTTCCTATCACAGTTCCACACTGGAATTCAATGAGCTTCTCATTATTTCACAAATGTTTGTAGGAACAGTCTGTATGCCCAGGTATTCAATATTTACACCTGTGAACATGCATGTGTTGGAAACACCTGATTAGATTATTAGGATGGGTGAGCGAATACTTTTAGCAATATAGTGTATATCTACGTGGACCTGTTTTTTCTAGTCTTTTTTTAGATCATACCTATAAAAAATTAAAATCATGCCTAAGAAATACAATAAAGCAAATGCTGGAAAATTAGGACACAAGCAAAATCTCCATAGCAGGTTGTGTGAAATGCTTGGGCTATTTACAGAGTTTATCATCTTTTATCTGTGACGGAGCTACTCCAACTGTTAGTTATGACAAAGGATTTATCAGAGAATCCTTCCTGATTAGTGAATAAATGCTCAAACTGTTCAAAGCAGAGTCGATAGTTTGGGCATAAGAATTATATTGGGGAAATTAAAGACTTGGTAAAAATGTATTCTCTCTAAAAAATTATGTAGAGAAATTGCATTCCTGAATTGTTTATAAGCTTTGGTTTTTTTGCACTCATATTTGCTACCTATTTATTATCTTTTTTTTCTTATATTAAGTCTGAGTTATTTGATCGTTAAACAGAAAACAAGTCAAGTTGTGTTCCACTTTTAGAGCTGGAGAAGAGACGCTTGACTCATGGCCCCACTGAAGTTTTGCTCACCTTTGCTTTTTTGTCCTCTTTCCAATAAAAACTGCAGTCCAACCTGCTTACAAAATCAGACCCATTTCATTTCTCAGCACCAGCCAATATCCTCTCTATTGCAGTAGGAAAGACTGGGCTTTTGGGCTCAGGGATGTTTGATCCGTTGGGCGAATAAAAGCTATTATACGTCCAACATATATCACCAATCTTCCTTTTTGTTCTGGGGAACAAGTTCATGTTGATTTTTTTCTTTCACCATTTTACATAATTTTCCAACTGTATGTTTTGTTGATAATTAGCTTTTAACCATAATTTTATGGTTGTATGTTCAGGGTTCTGTGGATTTTTTATGTTCTCTTACTGATTTTAGGTTTTTGTTTGGGTTCATACAGTATGTGTGTGGAGGTCGGTACCTTTGTCAAATACACAAAATTACTGTAAAAAGACAATGTATAATGTTAATTGTTAATTTATCAGTTTAGCAGAAAACAAGCAACCCAAGTTGTTGAGATGCAGTTGTCATTAAAATCTGATCAGATGTAACATCAACATCTCAGTGCCCTTATTATTCAAGGCAACACTGTCCCTACTTCAAATAAAGTATTGCAATGTTTACAATTAAATAAAAAATTAATTTTATTAATTAATTGCCTAATCAAATTAGTTTGCCCAATCAAATTACATATGAACAACAAAATTCTCAGCAATTCTGAATGAATTAGATCCATCACTATATCAAACTTTATTTGTATTCTTTCAGCGTGTACCAGGTAGTGGTAGAGGAAGAGCGACCACGGCGAGCACAGCGCACTGCTGAAATTTTGCGATGCTACCCAATCCCCATCCACTTTCAAAACGCCACTTTGCTCAGCTCACCGTATTACTTCACTGCTGAGTTCCCAGCGTCTCGCATCCACAGCTCTCTGGCTTTTACCATCGGAGACAACAAGACCTATGAGGGCTTCTGGAACATCCCGCTTCTCCCTCATAAGAGCTACAGCATCTACTACCAGGCTGTCAGCACAGCCAATGGGGTGAGTATGGAGAAACCAAACATACCATTATGAGCATTAAAAGGGGTGGATCATAACATTAGCCCAAAAGTATGTTAAGTCCTCTTTGGTCCTAGTGTATTTCTGTCTATTGTGGCGTAAAACTTTTTTAAAAAAGCACAATTCTATGTTTTATTTGAATAGCCAGTTTATTTAACAGCACTTTCACAAATCAGATACACAGAATTCTATAACTTTCATATAAAAATCTATTTTGAATTTAAAGGTACCCATTATGAGTAATAAGAAAAGATTTTTTTTAACTATAGTGTTTCCTTTCAGAAGAAACTTTTATTTTCCCCCTTAAATATGTAGCCTGTTGCCCCTTAAACAGAATATAACAGAGAAACAGAGTTTACAGTGTTATAAAATTTGCCAAATCTAGTGATTAGTATCTGACAGTGAAGTGCCCTTCCTGCAATGACAAATATTTTGTAGATCATTTTCTTCAGTAACGCTTCGTTCCACTGTGAAATCAATTTGTCCCTGTATGAACAGCAAATCAGACGATTAGTATCTGTGGATTAGTACCTGGTAGAGAATAATTTGTGATATATCACTAGCCACACCAGCGTGCTTCCTCACCAAGCCTTTTTCCATCAGCAGACTGATATGCTCAATTTAGAAATATTGAATTTCCGACCGTTAAAAGGGAATTTCGCAGCAACAGGACGGTAAAGCTGGTGGAGACAGATGAAACTATCAGTGAGAAAGAAACGCTTTCGTACAGAGCTGCTCAATAGCACTATACAAGATGGCTATTCACGGCTGCATTATTAACACTCCAGTTTAATTGGAAATTAGAATTATCAGCCATCTCTCTTTTTTCTATGCAAATTGACCTTAATGAAAAGGCAATCTTTTATTTCAGTGCCAGAAAAAGAGTGCGAGGCTCAGGCCATTAGATAATTCACCAACTCTAATTGGATGCACTTGGCCTACGGGGTATAAGTGGGAGAGAGTGTGTGTGTGTGTGTGTGTGTGCCCACCTTTTGCTACCTTACAGACACATTCTTCCTTAATGTATTCTTGTGGACAGGTTGCCCCTGTGACTCAGTTTCAGTTTTAGTTTAGTTTTTAGTTTGGATTTCAACAGGCTAAAGTGAAGACACAAGATTTTTTATGCGTTTGTGTGCAAGTAAATGTTACACTGTGACATTTCAAAAAGCAGTCAGCTCAGGGCCAATTGCTGGCAAGTTTCCCCGTTCTAGTCCCAAACAGTCTTACCATCATGCCCTTTAACACTAAGTGATTGGGAAACAGTCCGGTAAGGCGATTTTAAAGATATAAAGTGTGTGTGTGTGTGTGTGTGTGTGTGTGTGTGTGTGTGTAGGGGTGGTGGTCTAAAAGGAAGTTAATTCCATTGAGCCGATAAACTCTTTACTCCTGTATTAAACAGATTGCTTAAATACTTAGGCAATAGAAAATTTCCAAAATATGTTTATATATATGTAGAAAAAACTATGAAGAATCTGCAGGTTTTACTTTTAATGTTTCTCAAGTAGTCAAACACAGAAAAAGTAGAAAAAAACAGGTTATGCTTTAGTTTTTGAATAACTTTGATGAAAAGTTTTGAGCCAAATCTTATTGGCTCATTAACTTATTATACTGCAAAAGCAGAGGCCTGGCAGAAAAAGTTAGCTTTTGCAGTGAAAAACAATGGGTCTCCTGTCTTAACCTTTGTAACATAACCATCTGCTGCACATGCAGCTACCTTTTTTGCATTTTAATTAGAAGACTAGCTTGTTGATACATCTCAAAGAAAAGCCTGAGCAGATATGTTCTTCTATTGTATCTTCAACATTTGATAGATTCAGGGGAGGCAAGATGGTGTATTGGTTAGCACGGTTGCTTCACAGCAAGCAGGTTCCGGGTTTGATTCCCGCATTTAGGGCTTTTCTGTGCGTAGTTGAATGTTTTCCATGTGCTTGCATGGGTTTACTCCGGGTACTTCAATTTTCTTCAGCAGTCCAAAAACATATACATTAGGTCGATTCTAAATTGCCCATAGGAGTGATTATAAGTGGTTATTTGTCCTATGTGCTTTGGGATAGGCTCCAGCAGACCCCCGTGACCCTGGGTTAGGAAATAAGCGGGTATAGAAGATAAATTTGGTCAATGTTGGGTCTCTAGCATAAAGTACATTCAATATGTATTTAAAAAGTCAATCAGTAAAAAAATGTTTTGCATAGGAATATAAAAAAGAAGTTAAGTGCACAAGAGACAGACAGTAACTCAAGCATCTCTACAAAGTAACTCTTTGTAGTGATGATTACCTCATGGATGGCAGTGGGTGGACTGGTTATTTTAAAATGCTCCTAGGTATAAATATTTTATTGAATGTGTGCGAAAAAAAAGATGTATTTTTTACTTTACTTCCAACAGGGTTGGAATGGTATCCTTATTCTGCAATATAGCCTTATTAAAATCTAAAATCACTTTTGTATTCTACTGTTGCTGTGGATAAGGGTCAGTGTCAAATCCAGTGACTGTTAATGTGAATAAATGTGTGTAGGTGGCTTCTTGCGATAGACTAGCTTCCCATTCAGGGTGTATCCTGCCTCACACCCTGTGTTTCCTGGATAATTTCTGAATCCTGTGTGTCAGCATAAAGCACTTACTGAAATGATACAAATATTCCCCAGTACACTATAGCTACACTATTCTGTCTAAACACTCTATAGCATAATCGTCTATGTTTGGAAGCATGCTTTATTCATGTCTAGGCCTTTTCTCATTGTTTCCCTTCACCTCTGTGTGTCAAGTCTTGTTTGATCCCATTTTTTCTGCTCACATGGGATGTGTCTGAGCATCATTTTTCATGATCAGAGCTTGTACCCCGAGTGCTGCTGTACCTGCTCCTCCTCATCCTGCTGTCAGCTTCAATAATTCACACTGCTGTAATTTAATCTGTCATCTCTTTAATAATGCATCAGGCCTCACAAGTGTGTTTTACTATAATAAAGCTAAAGGGATTTAAAACAGCTTTTCTATTTCTTTTTATGAATATTCATGTCCCCAGCTCATTGTTTCAGTTTGTTCCTCCTTTTCCTTCTTTCCTAAAACAATAAATGCAGCTTTTAAAGTATCAGGAGACACAGTGCCAAATCCCAGTTCGGAGATAACTGTAAGAAAAAGCAGGAACAGGGCGGCGCAGTGGCATAGTAGTTAGCTATTTGCCTCATGGTTTTACAGGTTCTCTGGTTTCCTGCCACAGTCCAAAAACATGTACATTAGGTTGATTTGTGGTCTAAATTGCCCCTAGAAGCAAACGTGAGTGCTTGTGGTTGTTTGACTATATGTGGCCCTGCGATGGGTTGGCCCACCTGTCTAGGGCGTATCCCTGCCTCTCGTCCTATGTGCGCTGGGATACTCCCCAGCAGAACCTTATGATCCCGAGTCCGGGAATACGCGGGTATGGAAAATGAATGAAAGGTAAGCTAATTTTTATCCCCAGAGACCAAAGAATAGTGAATACATTTGTTAACCATGTGTGGGTGTACAAACCAAGTCCATCACACACATGGAATCAAGATATTCAGCCAAGTATAAAAAGAGGGGAAAGACTGACAGTCAGACTAATGTGTTGTCATTATTGTGACAGAAAATAATAATGCCCCCCCTCTCTCTTTTCTCTCTCTTTCTCTCTGTCTTTTTTTTATGTCCTGTGTTTTTCTTTCTATATTTTTGTCTCTTTCTATTTTTTTCTCTGTCACTCTTTCTCTGTCCTTGTTTTTTCTGCCTCCCTCTTTACAGGAAACAAAAATCGATTGTGTCCGTGTAGCCACGAAAGGTAGGCCTGTCTTACAGTTATCATGTATAAAGCTTGATTACATGTCCTTAAATGTGTAAAAGATTTCTTTTCTTTTCATGTCTTACTGAAGCTTACAGATGCTTCTATATGACAGTTCAATAGCTATGCTTTAATGCTTTACTATCTAACTCATTAACTTTACTGACGTTCAAAAATAATGAGCTTGGCTTATCTATTGACTGCTTAGATTTTTAGTGTAAGAACATTAAGTAAAGAATAACGTGGAGTGCTGTTATGGGAAAATGATCTACAAAGGGGTGGCGGTATGATGCCGTCCAGGGAGATGATAAGTCATGGTTAGTAATACCCAACATAGATTCTTTTCCAATAGCAGCATCTCCTAACTTATTTTATTCCATTTATACCACAGTCATTTACTAATTCGTCAGTTTCCTAAAAATGTGGCTACTCATGTTACAGAGAATCCACAAATCAAAGAATGGTCTGTCTCCTGTGGCTGACTGTTAAGATATACTGACAGTGAAAACTACTTTCGTATGAATCCTCCCAAGCATTGCATGCTTTGAATAATTTTCATTTGACTTTGTCTGTTTAAATGTTCTGTTTGTAAACTCAAAATATACAAAAGTATATATTATATCCAAAAGTATTGGGACACCATCCATTCACCACCCTTCTAGATTTTAGAGTGTAGCTGTAAGAAATCAATTATTTATGGGTTAAGACACTAATGTTGTGTAAGGCATTCTTTGGCTGTCCACTAAGTCCCAGTCCAAAGAAGTCCAAGTCAAGTCAGGGTTCAAAAAAAGTAGGAAAAATGAGGAAAATATGTTGATCAAAACTAAACGAAAAAAGTGGTTGCAGCACAGAAATATCAATACTATCAATACACTTAAATTATTAAATTTTAAAGTTAACCACAAATCACATGTTCTGCAGTCCAACCTGTTGCAGTATCACTTTTCCAGATACACACATCATGCTATTGCTAAAACCATATATTTTTAACCCTAATCCCAATAAACATCTTAACGAATAAAATTGAACATACAGAAGAGTTTTAAGTAGGATGAAGAATAATTAAAAAAGCATATTAACATAAAAGTGACACAACAGTTAGAGCTGCTTTTAAAAAAATAATGTATCACTTTTAGTCACATCAATATATTTCACATTTAAAATCTTGCCAATATGTTTGTGGTAGGCTCCATGCACAATTCCATACAATAGGCTTTCTCTACAGGGTTAAATGTAAGGCTAATGCAATAATCCTGGTAATGACAATAATGAACATCAGTAAATAAATAAATCAGAAGATTTATTATCATTCCTATGATAAAAGTATTGTCATAATTATAATCTTAGATGAACTGGTAAAGGTGTTAAAAAGGATCTGTAGCTCCAAATCAGAGGCTGAATGCGATACTTTAAGGGAAACAGAGATATAGATGTTGGTCTAGCTTTAAAGACAAACGTGTTGAACATGACAAGAGTTAAACTGTGATGTTGGGAAACAGTGCTCCTCCTGACAGATGGATCATAGCTCTTCTAAATGTTTAGACACATTTGATTTCGGATCCCAGAACTACTTGGCGGTGGTACAGTCCTGACCTCCCATGGACTATTAGCAAACACAGAAGGCACTTAGAAAGCCACAGGCTTATCCCAGCGCTAGCCTCAACATCGTTTGGAATTTAATTGAGCACAGATGGTAGATAATCTATTTTCCTTACTACATGCCATCTTCCTTAATGGTGCCAGAGCAATGCAAATGAGCCCCTTCTTACTTTATTTTTTAAGACAGCAAATGCATTTAATTACTTATTGCCCTTCAGCAACAGTTATAAGAGGTGATTTTCTTTTTTTAATTTTTTAAGTTTACATCTCTTAGAGAAAATATTTATAGCCATTTATTTTTTTTTAGAGTCTTTACTTTACATGGGATATGGCAAAGTGAAACACTTAAAGTGTAACGTTATAGGACAATAATCAGAGACAGAGTGGGTTTATGTGGCCACATGGTAAAGTTAATGCAACCATCCAGTACAGATTTATTTGCCTACGATGACATGCTTTAAAAGTGTTCAATGCAAAGACATTTATAAAAGTAATAGACATTAATTTGTCTGTCTATAGATACATTTAATTCTGAACAAAACATTGATTTATCATAGCAAATATATACAACTCAAAGCAGCTAGACACAGATTATTCTCTTTTACATTTTACAAATAATTGCAAAAAATTCATTGTCACTGATTTGCCATTCTTAATTCTAACAAAAACAATTTGTTCTTCTATTTAATATTAAATTTTGAATAATGATCAATCAGAATCACTGTGGTATAAAACATGACTATAGCATTACAGTATAAGATGCCTAGCAATAAAACAGCAGGCTGACTATAAGCTGACTTGTATTTTAATTAACTGATAACTTCTAAAAACTGTGTTAAATAACTGTCTGTCTTTCTGTCTGCCAAGTATGCTATGACTAAAGAATAGATTTAGCCAAACTATGGCTTCAGCCTGCCCTTTCTTTCTTTCTGTATCTCTCTCCTGTATGCATGTTTGCCTGGAACTCCTCTTATAGCCGCCATTATTGTGACCCAGCTCACCACGCCGTATGTACGCATCGCACCGGCTGCAGGTGACAGCCAGCTAACAGGTCAGACCTCCTTCTGTCCAGCTTCTTTTCAGCTCTTTGTCTTTGTCATTTAACCAAAAATGAATGAACATTGTGTGTGTGTGTGTTTGAGTGCGTGTGTGTGTGTGTGTGTGTGTGTGTAGTGTTCGACAGGTATCATACATTACCTGTTAAATATTAAAGCACATACAGAGCTGTATTGTTAATGATGCAATTTTTTGTACCCCATGGGTTTTTCTCTTTTTTTCTTTCTCTCTCTTTGAGCTGTCATGGTCTTTTTTGTTTTAGTAAGTAAGTAAGTCAGTTCGTGGACACCTGACCATTTATATGTGGTTCCTCTCCAAAATAATGCTACAAAATTTGAATTGTCTAGAATGCTTTCGAATGTTGTAGCTTTAGTATTATTATTCCTTTACTGGAAGTAAATTACAGCATGACAATGACCCTGAGCACAAAGCACCTGGGCTCCATTATGACATGCTGTGTTGTGATTTGGTGCCACTCAAAGACTTAACCTGATGGTAACACAGATGAACACTTTTGGGTTGAAGGGGCTTTGCTGGCTAAGTTGTTGATTGGGAGAACAGGAAAACCTAGGTTCATGCTCTGCAACCACCAAGTACACCACTGTCTTTAAGCAAGACATTTACCCTTTCTGCTCCAGGAGCGCTGTATCATAGCTAACCCAGCACTCTGACGCTAACCTTCCAAGGTGGGATATGCAAAGAAAAACTTTGCATGTGTTGTTCAGTGTATAATCATGTATGTGAAAAATAACAACTACACTCCAGCCCTCCTTACCTGATGTGACCTGATGTCTGATGCTGTTGTAGAGAAATTAACCCAAATCTCACATTTAAACTACAATTTGTATTTGAAAGAGGTTATGTGAGTTATGTGGATGTAATATGAGTAGTGGACATCAATCTAACAGCAAAATGGAGAGTAAATCTGAAATAAGATATTTAAAAACACATGATTCTGTTGGTCAGGTGACCGCAAACTTTTGGCAATGTAGTGTAGCACCAGCCTTCTGACAGGTAGTGTTTGCTATTTTACTGTTTAATCCTAAAACTTTGTTTTTTGATTAAATGCACTGTTTCAATGCACTTTTTTTATTTTAAGAAATTATCAGCTTTAAATAGTTCAGTAGACTGTGTTCATCTTAAATTCCACTTTACCACTGTCTTTAAACTCTGATTCTGGTCTGTCATCTGTTCTGTTTGCTGTGCTTAGAGAACATTCAGGTCCGGCCCCAATGTTTTTTTTTAATATTCATCAAATGTAGAAGGTCAGATCGTATTGGATTAGCCTTGGTGTTTCTTTCTGCACACTTAATGCCATTTTCGGCCAAAAAAGAGCCACTGGCTCATTCTTATTCAGCATTAGAATAGGTTTTCCAAGTCGAGTGGAAAGAGGGAATCAATACAGCGCTACAAGGCTATGTGAATCTCATCTGTTTGTGGGGCAAGGCTTTTGTATTTAACCTGCTCTCAGAACATTACATTTAAATATTTACCAGTCCCAAAAGCACTGTGTCGGTGGAAAACTTTCTGGGCTGTTTCATAGGGTGGGAAAAAAGGGGTGGATTGTTTAAAAACTGCAAACTTTCTAAACTACGAAAAAAATGTTAGTGTAAAAATTGTGTTTGAACCTGTTTATTTTGTGATTGGACACTTGCCAGGTCTGTATAGAATTTGGGAGGGTGGTGGGGTCAAATTATTAGATGATATTAAGATATGTTAAAATATGTGACAGGAGTAACATTGAGGTTTTTTTTTTTACAATGGCACCTGTCGTATAGTAAATAATATCACACAGCTAGTTTGTCAGACACCAAACAGTTTGTTATAAATTTCATCTTCTTTACCCGCTTATTCCCGAATACGGGGTCACGGGGGTCTGCTGG
>JAOTQW010000036.1:5821299-5839497 GCA_026260075.1 Sisor rabdophorus | reverse complement strand
CGCCTCACAACAAGAAGGTCCTGGGTTCGAATCCCGGGCTTAGGGTCTTTCTGTGGAATAAGCGAGTAAAGAAGATGAAATGAAATGATTGGCCAGACATCGTCTAAGGAGTCTGTAAATGTAAATGCTGCACAGATGCCTTATAAGCATAGTTTTTATGCTGTACATTATAAGGAACCTTGTGCAAAATAATTTTGTTTCCAGTTCCTTTCTCTTAATTATATATTATTGTTTTAAATTGTTATACAAAGTTACATGGCCACAGATGTATAAAAGCAAGCACCTATGCATGCAGACTGTTTTTACAAACAATTGTAAAAAGATGGGTGGCTCTCAGGCATGAGACTGTGATAGGATTCCACCTGTGCAACAGTCGTGAAATGTTCTTGCTCCTAAATATTCCACAGTCAACTGTCAGCTGTATTATTAAATCAGGGAATTGTTTGGAAATGACAGCAACTCAGCCACGAAGTGATAGGTCACCTAAACTGACGGAGCGGGGTCAGCAGATGATGAGGCGCATAGTGCAGAGAGGTTGCCAACTTTAAGTCAATTTTCTAATGACCTCCAAACTTCATGTAGCCTTCAGATTAGTTCAAAAACAGTGTGCAGAATCGCACTTCTCCATATGCCAATCTGATGGAAGAGTCAGGGATTGGTGGTTGCCAGGAGAATGGTACTTGTCTGACTGCATTGTGCCATTGTGTGTAAAATTTGGTGCATGAAGGATTATGGTGTGGGGTTATTTTTCAGAAGCTGAGCCCTTAGTTCCACTGAAAGTCACATTTTGGGCAATTCACATGCTCCCAACTTTGGGATAAGTGCAACAGTTATGAGCTGGCCTTCTTTCTCTTCCAATATGACTGTGTAACAGTGCACAGAGCAAGGCCCATAAACACATGTATGACTGAGTATGCTGCATGACACATGACATGGATGACACATGTATGCTTTGGGTGCGGATGAACTTGACTGGCCTGCACAGAGTTCAACCCTCAACCCGATAGAACACCTTTGAGCTAAATTAGAGTGGCGACTGAGAGCCAGGCCTTCTCGTCCAACATAAGTGTGTGACCTTACAAATGTTTTTAATTTATAAGTATTACGGTATTACAGAAAAACAGAATTTATATTGAAGGGGGAACCCATATTCCTCTGAATGACGCCAGAGTGTGTGATTATTAAGGGCCCGTTCGCATATTATGCCTAACTTAATTACTTCTAATGTAAATGTGCAGCAAGCACGAACTGATAGAGCCCTTTTCTTCCAGAGGCGTCCACACTGCAGCAAGAAAAAAACCTATTAACTATTTGGAATGCCACAACTGATTAGCTCCCTCAGCTTTTCCCTTACACTGAAACTTCAGCAGTAAAAGGAGAAAAAGCGCATTATTGTTTTTTATTAATTTATTTATTTATTCACCCACTTATTCCCTAACTCGCGGCCACGGGGGTCTGTTCTAGACCTATCCCAGCCCAAATAGGGCAAGAGGCAGGGGTACATCCTGGACAGGTTGCCAGTCCATCACAGAGCCACACAGATGAACAACCACATACACTCATATTCACATCTTTGGGCAATTTAGACCTACCAATAAATATAATGTACATGTTTTTGTGCTGTGGGAGGAAACTGGAGTACCCAGAGAAAACCCACAAAAGCGTAGGGAAAAATATATTTTGTCAAGAGTTACAGCAAAGGTAAAAATACATTGTTGAAATTTTCTTGTCTGAATGCCAAGTTCAGCTGTATCACAAGCAAACAAGCGCAACCACATTCTTCTGGGTGTGATATTTAAAAGCTAATAATGCGCTGTATACATATATTCAGCATTTAAGGAACTGATAATTTGGTGAAGTTGTTGACCAATTGGACAAAATAATTAGGGGCAACCTTTAAACTGGTTTATTTTTCACTACACTACAGACATATCTCTTTTTAGTACCGTGAGCATTGTAAAACTAGCATAAACCATAAAGGGTTTACACATAGCAGAAATTGTGCGAATTAGAATGACTTCTGACAAAAGTGTCATCCTGTAAAAACACAGTAAAAATGTAGCCAAAAGAAACTTAAAGGTGACCCCAGCATGTTTTTAGAAATGCAGGTGACACCATAGTGACAGCTCATCCCAAGCTCCAGTGCACACGCAGATTATTTGAAAAACCCTTTCATCATCATGTACATACTAATACATGATTCATGCTGATAATTCTTCGTTTTTTGCCATTCTCGAATCCACGAAACGTTTAAATGTTCTTAGATGTTTGTTTAGAGACAATATGAGGGTCTTTTTCTTCTA
Source organism: Sisor rabdophorus (assembly GCA_026260075.1). Lineage (NCBI taxonomy): Eukaryota > Metazoa > Chordata > Actinopteri > Siluriformes > Sisoridae > Sisor > Sisor rabdophorus. The sequence goes on along the minus strand of JAOTQW010000036.1, from coordinate 5,837,194 downwards.
CGCTCTACTAAACATAGACAATTGTCATCTAGTAGCATCAATCTGCTGTTTTGCAGGCATAACAGAGACCCAAATTAGTGATTTGCTCCTCCAAACGCATTATATCTCATTTTGCATTTTCTGCCATTACCAGCAGCCCACAAATGGGCTTATAATATTTTTTCTAATTATTGATGAATATACCCCAGCACTCCTGTGCGCAATGCTTTAGGTCAGCGTCAGCGCACTGCCTGTCTAATGTTCAGTGTTATAGCTTAAATGCTAAATAAAATAGGGCTCTGTGCAGTGGCAGTCTGGACAGCGTGCTATGCTTAAGGGTACATCTGCAGCGCTTTTCTCCAGAGGCCTTGGCCATCACAGCTTTCAACCACATATAAAATAGCATGGGGCTTTTAGTTATGTTTTTTTATCAGAAAGAACTAAAAAAAAACACACACTTCTTTTAAAAAAGGGATCTTTCAAAAAAAAAATTTTATCTCAGCCATTCTAAAAGTTTTCCATGTGCATGGTTTCAAGTTTTACCTTTAAATGGAAAGAAAAAACAAAAAAGGCTCTGGTTGGTTTAAAAAAAGGAAAAGCATAACTGAAAGGTTTAAAGATACATCTGTAGGGATGGTGAGGACGATAAGGTATTCATGGGTTGTAGATGTGTTTTCCATGTTTGTGTTAAAAACGCAGCAGGATGCTTCAGGTTGGTTTTGGGCTTCAGCTTGTTTTTCCCGTGGCCACCATTTCAGCATTGCCAGAGACCATTAGATAAACTCAGCCATGTCCCAGCACTAAACTGACATCTAAATCTAATAGCACACTTATACCTTTTATCATTTCCATAGAAAAGTGATAGCAATCACTCACGGATTCATCCGGACACCTACTTTCACCTTACACTTAAAGTGAGACAGGACCCAACTGGAACAGCTGCAGGGTTGCCAGCATGCTAAGACAGCCAGAAAAAACATTGCTCATTTAAAGTGATGTGTTTCTGTCTCAGTTGGTGTCAGGCTCCTAAAGCCCCTTACTAGTTTTGCAAGCATTGACGTCTTTCTCATGATTAATGGTGTTATCTCCTTCACTGAGCAATACCATATCAGCTGTCTTGTGTTATTTTCTTCCCTTAACAGTACAACGCCAAGAATATGATATTAATTGTATGTAAGTTTCCATACAACTGATGTTGTTCATTCTGTGGGAGTTTAAACATCTTTTATTTCAAAGAATTAACTATATTCTTTCAGAAGCATTGTGTACAACGTTATCAATGGGTTATAACTCATCCAGGCTTAGTGAAGGTACTGTAGCATCTAATTTTTGAAGCTTTGTTCCCTTCTCTAAAATTTCACCGTCACTTAGCATAAGATCTCTGCAGAGCACTTTCACATTTGTTTTCCATTTTCTCGCTGCATGCTGTCGTCATTGCACCATGAGACAAAGTGCGTTCTGACATTTGCAAAGAAATAGGCTGCGCTCACTTTTGTTAAATTCCCTGCTGTTTTTTCAGACAGCACTTCAATCGCTTCTCCTTCCCAGGTGACTGCATGAAAAAGAGAGAATTTGAATATCACAGACAAAAAAAGATATAATGTTAAATGCATGTGGTGCCCATGATGTGTGTATTAGGGGGAAAAAATAAAAATGTGTTTCTAATAAAATGCCAGAAGGCAAAAACCCAAATTTCCAGCAACATTATATCTATCACAATTTAGTTTACTTTCACTGGAAGCAAGCGAGCTTCCAACCCCAGCACTACCAAGCAAAAATTCTAACAAAGTTTCAAAATTCTCTAGGTAAACACCTTAACTTAATAAATAAGACGTTAGTCATAATATTGTAGTCTGTTTTAATACCAGTTCACACAGATTCATCTTAATGCACATTTTTTTTGTCATATATTCAATTTAACATGACACAACATGCAATAAAATGCTTAATTATGACTGTTGTGCTTATAAAAAGATACACATCAAATAAGAATAAAATTAGCAGTAAAAACACTATTTACATTCATTTATTCATCTTCTTTATCCGTTTATTTCCTGGACGGTCATGGACGTCTTCTAGAGCCTATCCCAGCGCACATTCTGGACAGGTTGCCAGTTTATCGCAGGACCAACTTACACACTAATGCATGTTATTGGACTGTGGGAGGAAACCGGAGTACTCCGAGTAAACCCATGCAAGCGCAGAGATTACAAACAAACTCAAACTACAAAATCAGCACAAAAAGAGCCGCCACAGCCGCTCTATTTACAATAACAATTACAACACTATTTACAATAAAGCAGAATTAGTTGAAATTAATGTGTTTAATTTTTTTTATTTTATTTTTTTCCCTTTTGATATAATTTAGCATTAAAAAATAAACCATAGTGAAATGTAGTCTAGCAAGTAAATAATTAGAACAGGTTGTCCTCTGTCTTTTTTTTCCTTTTTTACAAATTGACTGTAGTTTTGAGGGGGATGTTGTCAGTGCAATGATTTTTTTGGGGTTTTGGGGGTTTTTTTGCATTTTGCCACTAACATTCTATTGAACCATTACACATGCTCTGTAAATCAGTCAAAATTAGAGTCAATGAACTCAGTTTCTCCCACTTGGGCGCCTTGGTATTTATAGCATTAATAGAACTAATTCCCAGGCACCAAATTACAGATTACACATTAGATGACAATGTACGTTACGCGTCACTTTGGCAACAAATAAATTTAGATCAACAGTTCAACTATTAGCTTCCTGTTGAGTCCCCCACTTGTAGAAATTTTGAGAGCGTGAAGGATGCTGGCGGCCATCTGGAAGCAAAACTAGATGCCAGAGACCTACGTGGAGCTGAAGACTGTGGGAGAGCTTCATTAGCTCACGGCCGTCTATTAGCGGGAACTACACGCCGCTGTGTTTAAAGGTCACCTGCCGCCTTTCTCCTTTAAATTGTCGCAGTAACGGCATGAGATACAATTATATCCATCAAATGTACCACAGGCATTCAGTAAAATTGCAAGGCCTCACATTTAAACTCCTGCTGTCATTTAGCGTACTGAGATTTTTCCGGGCTCTTCAAAGAGAAGAAAGGAGCAGGAAGGAATATTGCACAGAAATGCGCAATAAGCTCATGTTGTTCTTCTTTCCTTAATTTTAAACGGCAGGACTCTGCATTGTTTGCTACTCTTTGTGTTTGCTCTGTAGCGCTTAAGCATGCATCTGTCTCTTGAGTCATTAGTGTTGTGCAAGCTAAAATTTGTCCCCAATTTAACAGCTCTGGTTATTTCCCTGTACATAAATGCTTTGAAATGAGCTCAGCTCTGCCATCGTTGTGATTATCATGCTCACTATAATTTTCCGGCACTTTCTGCAGACACTTTAATTTGTTTTTTACGTGCAGCGAGAGAATGACTGCGTGCTGACAAATCTTCAACAATGCAAGAATCGAAGCCGAGATGCTGATTTTGATGAGGGCAAAAGCTGGTATTTGTGAAGCACTGCAAGGAAAATTTAAACCTCACCAGTCATAAAGATCTCTGTGCTTGTGACTGAAGTGTTACCACCCTGGAATATTTCCCTGCAGTAAATCAGATTTTATTAATTGGCAGTTTAGATTAGCATATAGTTGAGAAACGACCTTTTAAACAGCAAGGAATTATTTACATGCATCTGGTCCGAGTTGCTTTTGCAAATACGAAGACTATGCACTAAATTGAATGGCCTGAATACTTTTTGTCAGCTTGATTGTTGTAGTAAACCTCTGCGAAAGGTTTATGTGGAGGTGTAGTGGTTGAGGTATTGGACTGCTGTTGATTAAATGTTGATTAGATTTCTAGAGCTACCAAGTTACCATGGCTGCGTCCCTAAGAAAGGCCCTTAAACACCAATTGGCATCTTGCCAGAGACTGTAAAAGCAAATAGTCCCATTAGACCATTAGATATTATTATAAATATTGAAAATTTTCTAAACATTTCCTTGAAAATTAAAAAACTAAAAATTTTTGCATTTTTGTGCACAGCAGTTTATGTTTTCAGCAGTATTACACTCTAATTAATATGATGCCATTGAAACGGACAATAGCAAACGCCATGCACTATAGTCACAATGTGACAACTTATCAGCTAATCATTTATCAGACTTTGTAGGGTGTTTTATTGATGTAGCTCTTCACATGACACAAAAATATACAATACCACAATGTTTAAGTATCACAACCTTGCCCAGAATAATAGCTTTGTTGAGGAACAGTAGTTAAAACGCTGGCATAGCCATCTGTTATATTTGTATAATTTAGAACTCTACTTTGATAGGAAGGGGTTACAGAAAAGTTAACATTCAGAGCAGGAAACCATCAGATAGGATAGCAGGGAATAGATGCATTTTTACCCAAAAATCTCCTCAGGCTATCTGAGAGCTTTTCCATTTGTTAAAAGCCCAATTTCTCTGACCTTCAACTGCTAAACGTTTGAATATGATGAAAAAGAAGAGAGATGACTTTACTTTCATTTATTTATGTTTAATGTGCAGACCAAAGCTCTCTATTTTATCTGTCTGCTAATGTCCCCTTTTTTAAGACCACTCAATGCAGACCAGGATGCATCTGATTTAGTGGAGATATCGCCATTAGTGATAAGACCATGTGTCCAGTCTGGTTCTGCTAACAATCATGTGGTGGCAAGCGCCACCGTCTGCATAAAAATGACCTCCAGCTTCTGGAGTTTGATTGATTTGCTAATCATGTTTGCGGCCTCCATTTGTGGATTATGGCACTGGAGATCCATTTGCACAACAGAACAGTTGGCTGCGTTGTTTAGGCGGGATATATTCTTTTGTTAGCTCTTTTTGTTTTTTCTGTTCCCTGGATTCTATCAACAGCGATATGAATAGATTTACATTAGCATATACAAAAAGCTAGTACTGTTGATTTTTTTTTATTCATTTCAAAATGATATATGTAAAAGTTACTTTCAAGAAGATTTTGAATATGTCTGCAGTCTCTTTGTATGCCTTCAGTTTTAAAGCAGTCCCAAAAAATAGAGAGCTGTGTCTGAACCAACACCTTGGCAAGGTTACTGGATATAAGGACTAACATTGCATCAAATCCCACAGCAACCATGTGTCATCATAAGCAAACCTGCCAGATTATGCTTTACTGACTCCTTCAATTAAGAACCAGAAAAAAACAAAAAAAAACCAATGCACAGAGTTAGCTTTGTGCACATCTGTGCCCTTCAAAACTTTTAAGTCAATCCTGGTGGCATCACATAGCCTGAAGCAAAATGCTCGTCGCAGAAACTGTTTCTTCTCTCCATCAGCATATTCTCACACTTTCTCAACTAGGAGTGTTCTTCTCCATAGAGACAATATGTCTCAGAAGGGCACATTAGCAACAAGGTATGAGTCATTGTGCAGGTATTTAAGGCTATGAACTTCTTTCTCTATAGGTGTTTGACCTATAGGTATCCTGATTGGTTATTAAAATTTTTCCATCAGCAAACAAAATGTAATGTGTGCTTATTAAGTTCTTCTTGACAAATTCATAAAGGCAGTTTTTATTATTTTTAATTTGAAAAATATCCTTTTTATTCATTACAATTCTTTGATGTACTGTATGGCAGTATTATACAAGTTATTATATGAATTCTTTGTGTTTGAATAAAGGAAACTTGCTAAGAAGCGTAAGGAGACCCTAAGCAGCAGCACAAGGCAGGAGATGACAGTGATGGTGAACTCCATGGATAAAAGCTACACGGAACAGGGCACCAACTGTGATGAGGCCATCTCTTTCATGGACACCCACAATCTCAATGGAAGAAGTGAGTTGGTTACTGGTGAAATTCTGTATTATAAAAGATAAAAGATCATGGCCCAGTAGTGGGAGTTCATTATTGCTGGAAAGTGAAGCAATGATATTCTGGTCAGCAGGCCAACACTTAACCGCTAACCCCCCACTCCCCATCTCGTAAGGAGAAAATCAACCTCTATAACGTCCAGGTTCAAGGAGAGGAAGTTAAACCTTATGGCATGGACTTTAGATAGGTCTTTACTTTCCTGTGTATCACATTGTCTGTTCATCACAATAATTATTCATAATATGTTTCATCTCCATGTCAAATAAAAGTTATTCTAGCCTATGCCAAAGCATAGTTGATATTATATATTTATATATATAGTCAAAGCATAGTCAATATTATTATGGATTATTAGAAATATTATTATTTCAATCGGACCACATCTTTTCCACTCAGCAAACGTGGCCAGCAAACAGAGATAAATAAATAAACATGCACTCTTAGCAACCGGGACCGAAGTGCAGTGGACGCCAGGATAGTTCAGGCATGACCTTATCCTGCTGTCAGCCACCATATCTGTGATTGACAAGCAGGTCACATCAGACAGCGCCTTCTGGCAGCTGTCAAAGGGCCAAAGCCTACCAGTCCCACCTCCCAGTCAGCCACTCTTTCAGCATTTTACCACCCATAAGCTCAACTCTATTTCTTCATTCTGACAACACATGAATTTGCATGCTTGTTCAGAAAGGGAGTTTGTTCTATTTTTGCTGTATTTCTTGTAAATACTTTAGCTATTCCTTATTTCCGTCACAATACTGGTATTTTGGGGGCAAATAAACTAGTCATCAGGAGAATTATAAATGGTTAAGTTCTAAAATAGCACAGAGAGGAATACATACAGCCATGTTTGCTATATTAAAATGTAATTTACAGAATATTTCACTTAGAAATGTAAGATCATTTAGATTAAATTTCCTTTTCTTTCTTCTCTTGTTTGATTAAAAGCTGTTTCCCCACCATCATCCTTTACCATGAAGACTAACACACTCAGCACTTCAGTGCCCAACACCTACTACCCAGGTAACCTAAGCTCTTATCTCCGATCTTCACCATGCTCTCACTGTTATTTTTATACATTGTCTGAACCCGAAAAAAGCTTGAATTGAATATTTTGCATGCATTAGACATAAATGACATCTAATAGACATCTTAAATCAAATAACTTTTATTTTTCTTGTTCATGTTTAACTGATTTGGTATAGCAACATTTTAAAATTAAATATTATACAAATGTTTAAAAATTAGACTTAAGAATCTCTCCTATTGAGAAATGTAAAACTTTTTTTTAATAGTATTTTTAATTTTTTGTGTGGAAAGGACTAATTACTCAGGCACAGGTGTCAAACTCACTCCCTGCATTTCTTTGTATACACTAGTACCCAGTGTCTACAATATATATTATAGAGCCTGACCACCACTGTGACAGTCATGGTTTGGCATGACATAAAGCAAAAAGGGGTGGAGCGTTCTTTCTGTGCATTTGCATGTTTGCAAGTTTGCCTCACAGCAAGAAGTTTGTGAGTTTGATTTGATTTTTGGCCGGACTTTGCATGTTTTCTCTGCGCTTACAAGGGTTTGCTTTGGGTACTCCAGTTTCCTCCCACAGACCAAAAACATGTACAATAGGTTGGTTGGTCTTCTTAAATTGCCCATAGAAGTGAGTGTGTAGTTGTTTGTCTATGTTTGGACCTGTGATGGCCTGACTACCTGTCCAGCGTAAACCCTTGCTTTTCGCCCAATTTGCACTTGAATAGGCTCCAGCAGACCCCTGTGACATTAAGCTAGGGAATAAGGGGGTTAGAAGATTGAATGATTAAATTAAAGACAAAAAAAATACATGCTTTATTTTTCTTGCGGTGAATCTTTTTAAAATCTCCAAGCTGAGTTTGACACATATTCTTCCCTTAAATGTGTGTTTTTTACTAACATCAATTCTTTAACTGTCATGTGCTATACTACAATTTCTATCCTATGTTGACCTGTCCACTTTTTTCTCTTCTTTTAACCCTTTAAAAATCTGCACTGGTTTCGAACAGACCCCTTTGTGCCAACTGCTATCTTAGGTGAGACAATATTCCACTTTCTGTTTTCCAGTGACTAGCTTTATGTCATGAGAACTGTTGCATATGCATTCTTGTAATAGTTTTTTAAACAGACACATCAGGATGATGGACAGTAAGTGAGAGAGAATATGAATAGAGAGATTAATTGTTGTTACTGATGATGGCTTCCTCACATCCATACCTGCCTGCTTTCCTCTTCTCTGTGAGGCAACGGTCTTTTTCCCCGAGCTCAGGTTGGCTTCACCCCATCCCATCCGCATTCCGTGTCGTGCGTGTGACGTCACGTATGTCTATGACCTCTCATGTGCATGGACTGGATGAGGGGGGTGACAGTGTGGTGCAATAAACAGTTAGACGCATAAAGAAAACTACAGCCCACGGCCATCAAGATGTCTGTTGCCAGTTTTAAAATCCCAGATAGCAAGTTTAAAATATATTTTTTACAAAATCAAAAAGGTGCATTAGCTCGCTATGTGCTAAATGCAACATTGTCTTTCACAATGCATCATCAAATCAGACATTCGACACAAATCCACTATGCTAGAAGAGGACTTGAAAACGCATGCTTTAGCACAGCAGCTCTACATATTGCTTTTTGACCATGAATTTGGCCAAGCAATTCTTGTTTTAGTGTAAAACAACACTCAACTGTCATGACTCTATTTACTATGGTAGGTCAACCAAGCCATTATTTCAGTTTAGGCTCCTTCTCTGGACAAGAGTCAAAGTATGTCTAAGTGCTCTTGTTTCAACTATCTTGTTGCTTATACCCTGTTTCCTTTCTCTTCTCCTTTTTTTCTTTACATTTAACCTCTTATGTATCCTTTTAAAAAGTGCCAATTAATGGTAAGTTGCCAATCTGCCCTGTGTTTTTGGGGGTGGAGATGTATGTGGGTCATGCTGAAGGGACCTTCTCCTCCAAACTGTGTTGCCTCGCATGGCCTTGCGTAGCATCTCGCCCTTTCCTGTCCACCTGTGCAGCCATTTAGTTAGCATGGCCATCACCCGTGGGTGTCCTCTTCATGCATACGTGGATAATGTGACATCCCCCCCCACACCTGCACCCTATTATTCTACTCTTTAATTTCACTCCCCCACCCCAGTCACTTTGTTGTGAAGGTGTCTCATCTGGCATTGGCATTGTCATTGTAAATGCTAAGGTCACCCTCTTTTATACCATGTATCAATACGTACCACAGAAGTTTACCATTTTCACCACCTGTGCAACCATTATGCCATTTATCGAACTCTGCATAGCAAGATCGTATAGAGAACTTAGCTGTCAGGTAGCATATCAGAACAGAAATTTATTACAACTCTTTGCTGTTCGAAATAACTACACTTTACACTTTAAATCTGCTTAATGCACACATTGTATTAGACTTACACATACAGTACTGTGCAAAATGACTGGGGTTTTATCAGATCTGAGTTAAATATTAGTTTTTTCATATTTCGATATCAGTTTGTCTATGGTTTTCTGCCTATAAATATTAAATACCAGAGAGAGACAAATGCGCCATGATAATATCATGATACATGGGTCATGATACAATCGTGATAAATTGCAAGACATTGCAACATCATACTTTAAAAAAGTCAAACATATCCAGAGTGACTTACATTTGTCTCTTATACAATGGAGTATTTGGTCGATACGGGCCTTGGCTTAGTGGATCTTGGAATCAAAACCTTATCTTCCATTTAATACAACAGTACAAAGTCAAAGGTGTAAAAAATATTTCAATATTTCGATATTTCTGTATCTATGTTTTTACACAGTCCTAATGAAAGTCAGTCAGTCTATCGAAGAACTGTAGCCACATCTTCAAGTCATTTTTGTTATAACTTAATTCAATACTCCAATGTATCCAAATGCCCAATATTAGTTTGGTTTAATTTTTTACCGTCAATACCTTATTAGTCAGTTTTGTTATTTCAATAAGCATTTACAAATTTCTTTACAAGCACTCAAGACATTTGCACAGTACTGTACATACCGTGATGCATACTAATGCTCATTTCCTCATGTTGATCCCATTTGGATTGTAAAATCCTATATTCATCCATTTCTCTTATGGGGTGTTAGAATTTCCTAAGGAAGATGTTAATTCAAGCCTAACCAGTTCCTTCTGGACTCCCTGTTTTTCTGATCTGCTGTAGATGAAAACCACACCATGACCAGTGAAACCAGCAGCCTGGTTCAATCCCACACTCATTCCTTTAAGAAAAGGGAGGCAGTGGATGTACCCTATCAAACAGGGCAGCTTCATCCGGCCATCCGTGTGGCAGATCTGCTTCAGCACATCACCCAAATGAAATGTGCTGAAGGCTATGGCTTTAAGGAGGAGTACGAGGTGAGATATTGCCTTTATCTTTATTTGTTTCTTTTTCTGCAGTCTTGTTTAATTTATTCACACACCTCACTCTATTTTCAGTTGACTTTAGTTTGCTGTTTAGTTGTTGTGCATGAAGTGCATTAATGTGTCTCTGTAATGGACATTTCATGTGCTCTTAATATGCAAAAATGCAAATTTATGTCTCGTGTCATTGCTTTGTTGATTTCATGTCATCCTGCTTAATTTTTTAAGCCTTTAAGACAGAAATTTGTTTAACTAACTAGCAAACCTCAAATTTACTTTTTGGGAAAATTAGCTTTTAAATCTGAAAGTCCCCTGTTCCCACTTGCTGGCAACCACACTTAGGGGATTCAGCGACTGAGACTGTTTGTTAACAGTTAAGACAGCTGAAAGACACCAGCGGTGCCAAGCTCCCAATTTTAAGCCTGCGGACTCTCCTCATTAAACAAATGGCTCTTTCAACACACACTCTTCCATCCATAAGTTTTATATAAAGCGAGAATTGATTTACCGTTAGTGTACTTCTGACCGAACCACATTTCATGCTCCTCTCCTCCACCTGTCACTTCATTGTTAAATAAAACCAGATTGAAATACATTTTTCAGCGAAAACACACCCATGCAGCGCTCGTTCCAGGCTACCCTAAGGGCTTAATTCATTATGGATAAAGATTTTTTAGGACAGGAGCTATGGTATTCAGAATAAAATTCAGTCTGAAAACAAGATTAACTATAACTAATGCATCTATCACTCCCTTCTCCCGTTTCTTTGTTTTCTTAGTACAAATGTTTCTTTCAGTATTCTGTTCGGAATGCCTATTAAGCTGAAAAAAAACCCACAGTCATTGTGGTGTGCTTTTATTTGTTGTCTTTGCTCAGATGATTAATCTTTAGAGCTGATGAGGACTAAAAACTGAGCACTAAACTTTTTACTTATCTTTTCCCTGATCCATGCCTCTTGTTATTCCATACATTAACATTGGGAAGCTTAATGAGGTAAGAAAGACCTTTTTGGATGTGATAATAATTTGTTATAGCTGCCTGCTAGTTGCACTATGACTTGCGAGAATGTGCCAACCAAAGATTGTCCAGTAGATTTTTGTGTAGGTCCTATATTATGGCTAAAAATGTACAGTGTTATTTTATGTATGGTAATTTAATGTGTATCCATATATTGTTATTATTATTATAATTATTAAAATAATATAATGTATTATTTTTGCTCAAATTCTACAATATTACAACATCTTTTTTTAATTTTAAAATCATAAATGTAGCAATAAAATACACAAATTACATAAAAATTACAGGTAAGTTTAGATTTCAGGGAAGATACTTATCTTTATAAGTAAGCCTTGTTTTTGGACTTTTGCGCATACACGCTGCTGCCCACTATTTTTGCTTTGCTAAGTAAATTCACTGCAACCATACATGCTAACAGCTGTACATGCCATGTCACACCAGCATGCAGGGGGATGTAATAAAGTTCAGAATGTCCTCCTTTGCTTAGGTAATCTGCAAGGAGTTTAAGTGTCATCACATCACCCAGCTACAAACTTGATCATATGATATGATCACTGTTTATTTTGTGATATTTTGTGACATACATAACCATGACTAATTCTGGTAAGTGTTATGATGGATTACATATAAAATTATCAGGTAAAGTGTTTCAGTGATTTCATATGATCAACACTGCACTAATGAAATTTAACCCAAGCCCCACATGTTTGTCTGTTCCAAAAAAACCTGCTAATCAGTAAAATCAGGATGTGCAATGATAAACATGAATTCTGCAAGTAGGACATGTTTTAGCATCAATGTTGCAAACAAGTATAGATAACATTAAAATATTTACTTTAATTTACATAAATACTGAGGCAATATTTTAGTGTTGAGCACGGTTGCCTTACTGCAAAAAGGTCATGGGTTCGATTCTGGGTATTGGCACCCTTAGAATTATTCATTTATTCATTTTCTAGCCTGCTTATTCCCTAATTCAGAGTCACAGGGTCTCTAAAGGCAAATGACAAGAATGTTACACCCTGGACAGGTCACCTGTCCATCACAGGGCCACACTTGCACTCGCACCTATAGGCAATTTAGAGTCATCAATCAACCTAATATACATGTTTTTGTAAGAGGAAACCAGGTTACCAGGACTAAACACACACAAGCACAGGCAGAACATACAACTTTGTACAAAAAGATCTTTTGCTCAGAAAACCCAAGACCTTCTCAGTTATTTTTAATACTATTTCAATAAGTAAATGGCTATGGTTAGTTTAGAAATGCAATGTTTTACCCTACACTGTAGGACACATTATGTTCAAAATACTAATACTAAATTTACAATATTCAGTAAAAAAGGTGCCCTATCATTGTCTGTGTGTAACACCAAGCATCAGTTTCAGCAGTTTTAGTTTCTTGCAGCAGATTTTCTCAGTTTTTGCAAATTAGGTATAAAACAGTGGTGTAAAACAACTGTTTGCTTTAATACCTATAAACAAATCTATGGTGCACATGGTACAACATGTAGTTTATACTTGCAAATATATACCATTTAGAAGGTCAGACTATTTCACACTATTGGTATTAGCTTGTTTCCTAAATATCATTCAATTGAAACATTATGCTCTAGTTGATGTTACCCCTTTTATTTACGCTATATAACTAAGTGATGATGCTTACAGAACATGTCCTCCTTACAAAATCACATTTACACTTATATGTTGTCATACATTTGTTGTTTATTCCCTTGTCTGCATTGACTTTGTTTTTTGTCAAAAGTGCAGGTGCAGATTACTGTGTTTTGTCTGAAACAGGTGACTGACTTTTAATAACCAACCTCCCTCATAATCCTCCAAAGCAGTGAGACCAAACACACAACGTTGTGAGACATAACAAGGAGGCTTGTTAAGTGTAAACGAGAAACTGAGTATTATTAATCTATGGAAAAGTTGCTTCCAGGCACAGCAGTGATGAGTCTGTAAATATTGTTGTGCTTGAAATTTTAGGTGGTCTCCTGATGCAGTGATAGATTTTCCCAAAGTAATCCAGATTGTTAATATAAATATGAACAAAACAATTTAAATGCACCTTTAATAGATCACCAGTTAGGTATTAGCTTATTGATTAAGATTCTAGAGTCTAACCATTGGTATTCAGGGGCCTAAATGGATAGCTAAAGCCTGGAGCTCCCTCTCAGCCATTTTACTTTCTATTCTGGTTTCATCTGCTGCAACACTGCACTGGATTTTAATGATTCTTCTCTGTAGGTTTATACTTGGAATTTTTTTTTCATGCAGTAAAGTTTGAAAATCAACAGTTTAGTGTTTTCCTTAAAATGTAGTTGTTTTTTCTATGTAGGGTTTTTTAATAGATTTGTAAATATGGCATAGAAAGCATTGAGCAAAATAAACCAATTCAGTATCTGTCTTAAGGTGTTCGCTTATAGTGCTTTGAATATATGAATATCTCTGCTGGCTTTTTTCCAGCTGACATGGCACAGTAAGAAGTTCAACATGTGTCTGAACTAGTTTGCCGCGCTCTTATTATTCTCCCCTACTGGGGTCCCACTGTTGGACTATGCATCTCATTTCTGCCTGCCAAACACACCAAGCATCTAGAGGTGTTCATCATTTTTCCCTCCCTCTAAAGACACCGTGGCTTGCTGTCACTCACCCGACATGAAAGGACAGCTGTCTCCAAAGACACAAAGCTTCCATGAATAACAAACCAGCATCGCTTTTGAAACTTCAAACCAAGTCTGGAGAAAAGAGAGAGAGAGAGAGAGAGAGAGAGAGGAAGAGAAGAGAAGTCTTCACATTGTTGTCAATATGTATCAATGCACCTTCAGTGGATGCATCAGTGGGAAAAGCAATTTGCATTACACATACCTGCCCTTTAAAGTGGCACTTACTGACCTATCTAAAGGCCTTGCGTGGTCAGCAGCAAAAAGGTCATGTGATAAATGGTTCTATTTTAAATAGGGAAGAAGGTGTGGCTGTATCTAAGCTTATTTGCTTATTAGAAACTTATTTCAAAACCTTGCAAACTTGACATGTTAAATATATGAACTCTAAGTGCCAACATGTTTTTTTTACCATGTTTGCACATATTTAGCAGGACACATAGCTATAGCATGTCTTCCCGTTCCTACAGGAGGTGTTTCCTCCTACCTTCTGTTTTCTCTGTAGGAAACGTTATCAAAAGATGGGAGTCATCATTCTGACTGTGTCATTAACCATGCTGAGGCTGATCAAGGCACTTTGTTCTTTAGACAATCCAGTGTTATCATTGCATTCACAACTAGAGGATGTTCAGCTTCCCTAACAGAAAGAGCAGTAGTCACTTGCAATCACCAGCAATCATATCAATTGTCTGTGCAGCCGTTTACAGATAATAATGCATCATTATCCTCTATTTATACCTCATAGTCGCACTGTATCATGGGGTAGCAGGCAGCTGGCAGCACTAAGAAGCCTCTGAGCAGACACGTCTACAAGCAGGAGCACTCCAACACCCAACCACCCACCCTCGTTAACAAACTAGATCTGCTTTTGAAGTTTGTCTTCATAATTAGCTTTAATTGTGTAGATGAGTAGGTTTGAGTGGACAGATTTCCCATGCCTCATTTATGTTTCATCATCAATCGCTGCTCAAAAGAGCATCCGCTTTAATTCCATCTCTGACTGCATTTTACACCCTTTTTTCCTTTAATTTCTATTTTTTAAAGCATTTAGTGTTGTCAAATTGTAAAGCAAGAACAAACAAGCAATTCCAATAGCCCTTAATTCTAACACAGCTCATAGGGTTTTCTGCTCTTGTCTCTTGATGTCAAATAATGATGTGAATCTAATAAGTTTATATCCTTATTTTCCACTGATTCAGTTTGATGTCCATCTCTGCCATTATTTGAAATGTTAACCTTTAACTGGTTTCTACTTGTTTTGGTTTGTCTCTACAGAGTTTCTTTGAAGGGCAGGCTGCACCCTGGGACTCTGCAAAGAAAGACGAGAACAGAATGAAGAACCGTTACGGAAACATTATAGCATGTATGTAACAATAGCAATAGCCATTTTCACTTCAGTCAATTCATCAAAATGATGAGTGTATATATCTGTTTAAACGCACACACACACACACACACCTTATTAACAAGTAGTAATTTAAAGTAGTATTTTTGTTTCTCAAAAAATCTACTAAAGTAAAAAATAACAAAGTAGATATAACATGTAAACATAATAAACAATCATCTAAAGCATAAGAATAATGAAAATGATGTTGTCTAACTTCTAATTTCTTTCAGTTGTTGATTAGTTACTTTCCTACTGCACTCATTATAAAGTGTATCTTCCTCTGAAAGGAAATACTTCACTTTGTTTGGCTCCACATACTTCCTGTTTCTGGCTAATGAGGCACCAGCCAATCTCATGCGAGAATGAGCCCTAGGCCATGGCAGACCTGATATAGAGAACACTCCCAAAAGACTAGCATAGTGAAAATCTTTCACAACATTGTAGCATCTATGCTCTAAATAGAAGTTGTATTGTCCTAGTAGCAGCTGGAATGGTGCCAGATTATGATTGATTGATTGATAGATAGATAGATAGATAGATAGATAGATAGATAGATAGATAGATAGA
>JAOTQW010000036.1:5769366-5779993 GCA_026260075.1 Sisor rabdophorus | reverse complement strand
CAGGACCTTCTTGTTGTGAGGTGACCGTGCTAACCACTGCGCCACCGCGCCGCCCTAAATAAATATACACAGATTTTTAATTATGTAAATTAAAGTACCTGGAAAAACCTTTTAAAAAATGTGTACATTGTCTTCAAAAAATTAGTATCGGTGCGATTAAATTGATTCCACCTTTAATTACTAGCAGGTAAAGATTTCCTTTAAATCCAAGAAAATAAAAGATGAACGATCAGACATCATTTCTGTTGACAACATCCTGTCACCTGTATTCCACAGTTACCCGGAAACCACCAACTAGCACTTTACACAGGTCAAACTGTGTGCACTATGGTATAATGTAGGATACCACATCTTTCCACTCCACTTTGAAGGCTGTATAGTGAAGTGTGGCCTCACACAATGTCAAGCGAAGCAAAATCTATTGTTTATTTAGCGCTGGGCCAAATCCCAGAATCAGCAAATGGTACCAGTAAACAGGAAAAATGTCCACCAGGCAAAAGCCATAAGCTTTCTATTGTGAAGTCTTTGTTATGCAAACACCACAATATAACGAGACACATATAGACTCGTATATATTACCATGTCCAATTTTTTTCCCTGTCACACTTTATTAGGTGCTGGTCAGGTTGGACAATCTCCAGTGGAAAAAATGTCACAGTATTCTGGAAAGGTAGGCATCCAGCCCCAACAGGAGCACATACATCATCCACAGTCATCAGAATGCAGTCGAATGCGGCATTCTACTGCAACGACTGCTCTGTGTGTGTGTGTGTGTGTGTGCCCGCGTGTGTGTGTGTGTGTGTGTTTAAATCTGGGCTTTAGGCATTAATTGACTGGAATCTGATTGACACTTTTTTACAACATAATATATCTGGCACTTAGTTAAATCAAACAAAACAATAAATGTATAATTATTATTTAAAGTGTCCAATTTATTACACTAGTGTCTAATTATTATTATTAAAGAGATTTGGCATGATAAAGTTTTGATTGCTATGACAATATTGCCAAAAATTAACTGTATTTAAAGAAACTCTAAATTAAGAAATGATACATTTTTGTGCTATTTATAAAGTTAGTATGTGTTATTGTGCATTGACTGCACAGTGTGATAACGTCTGTTTGGTTGAAGTTGTTAGCTGAAGAAACACGTTTTAAAAAAAAAACTTATGATTTAGCCTGTTAACTTCTGCTTCTTCCCCTTCAGATAGTGTTTTATGAGGGAAGATGCTTCACCGGCAGGAAGCTGGAGGTGTTCGGAGACTGTGATAACTTCCAGGACCGAGGCTTCATGAACAGAGTGAACTCCATCCGTGTGGACAGCGGTGCTTGGGTCTGTTATGATCACCCCGACTTTAAGGGCCAGCAATACATCCTAGAGCGTGGAGAATACCCTGAGTTTCAGCGCTGGAATTCTCACAACGATCACATGGGCTCCTGCAAGCCTGTCAGGATGGTGAGAACTGAGTACAAAGCTGTTTTCTTAAGTAGAAAGCACAAATTTAAGGCGACACAACAATTATGCAAATTGTTGGTTATAAAAAGTTTTTATATACATGGATATAGATAAGATCACATGTTTGAAGAAGGACTACCTTTAAAACACAATCGTTCTGCCTGCAGCATGGAGAAAACTACAGGATTGAGCTGTTCGATGGAAACAACTACTCAGGTCACTGCATGGAGATTTATGATGACTGTCCCTTCCTGCAGAGCTGTGGCTATGGCAGACCCTGCGTTAATTCTGTCAGGGTATTTGGAGATGGCGCGTAAGTGCACCTTACAAATGCGCTTTTAACATCGTTTACATGTTCCAACATCATTCACGTGCTTTTAGCATCACTATTTCAGTAAGCAACTGTAAACAACATCCACACATCTTACACATCCTGCTGCTGTTACTGCCAACGAAGTTATATGCTAATATAATCTTGAATAATATGCTAAAATGCGTGTATAAGATATAGAATAGAATAGGTGTATAAGAGCTGCTTTGATGGTTAGGATTAAATTTTCACTGCAGATCTTGATCACAACCCAATCATGATTTTGGGACCATATAAAAATTTTTGATGACCTGCTTACACAGAGGTGGGTAATCTCAGTCCTGCAGAGTTTAACTTCAACCTTTATATAAACTTTATTCAACTTTAATAAAGATCTTTCTAGCTATACTTACTGTTAAGTGTGTGGAGGTAAGTTGAAGCTAAACACTGCAGGACACCAGCCATATAGTCTGGACACTCCTGTGCGTATGCCCTTTTTTTAACTCATAACTGATTTTTGCATTATCAAAAATGGTGCAATAATCCATAGACACACTATAGTCACCATATTCAGTTTTTTTGCGCATCATATGTGGTCTATCGCTGATGGTGATGCTGATGTTCACCGGAAATGATGTCATGTAAGATTACTGCTTATTCAGTGATGTTGATCTGTCTGCTTACATCTAAAATGCTAATGGCAATTCATATCCGATTTTCCAAAAAATTCAATTTCCAAAAAAAATATTGGAATCAATTTTACCCACTTTTACAGTCATCAGTCATGTAAGACCTATGCCGCATTGGAGGGGAAAATTCAAAATGGGTTAAACCACATACATGCCTAAGAGCTGCTTGAGTTAAGCTGTTTACAGTGTCAAATCTGTGAGCAGAGGATCTGTTTAAGATTTTTTTTAGTTGAATGAATATATTTGTATGTTTTTAGTAACCGGAGCTATTTATAAAATTGTATGTTCTCTCCGGTATGTGAAGCTGGGTGATGTACGAAGAGCCTAACTTCCGGGGTCGTATGTACATAGTGGAGAGAGGAAACTACTGCAGTCACAATGAGTGGCAGGCCCAGACACCCAACATCCAGTCCATTCGCAGGATCGTTAACTACTTCTAAACCTTCACCTCCTTTTCTCTACATATTACCTCTTTCTGGCAGGCCTCACAATGCTACTATTTTCACAAATAAAAGACTGACGCCTAAAAAAAATATCAATAATTACATTTGTTTATCTCATTTTACTGTAATAATGAAAATATTTAAGCATGTTTATAAAGATATCTATTTTTACAGTACAGTAAATATACTATAGACTTAAAACTACAAAAAAACTTTCTGGGAAAAAACTAATTCAAAGTGGGTGATTTAAATTGTTTAACTACAAAATATAATAATTGCCCAATGTTTTTGGTCACCTGACCATATGTGATTCCTTCTTAAACTGTTGCTACAAATATGGAAGCGCACTGGTGTCTAGAAATGTTTTTGTATGTTTTAGCATTATTTCTTCAATGGAACTAAGAGACTACATGTTCCAGCATGACAATGACCCTAAGCACAAAGCCCCTGAACTCTATTATCACATGCTGTGTTATTATTAGAATGAAAAAATCACAAGTGTTAGGCACTTGTACTAACAAGTCCTGATCTTAAAACCACTGAACACCTTTGTAATGAACCGAAACACCAACTACACTCCAGATCTCCCTACCCGATGTTTGTGCCTGATCTCATTCATACTTTTGGGGCTGAAAGAACCCAAACTTCACATTCAAGCTTAAAATTATAGTGGAATTTTTGTAAATGAATCTAAAAGACAAATGAAGAGTAAATCTGGAATAGGATGTTAAATTTCGGAGAGAACATGAAATCTTCGCACAGAAAGACCCCTTGCCCAGGACTCGAACTCAGGACCTTACTTCTGTGAGATGACCATGCTAACCACTACGCCACCATGCTGTCCCCAAATACCTTAGAAAATGTAATTTATTTTTATTTTCATCTGAATAACATTTACGCCATTATAGAATTTTCAACTAAACCACATCACTTAGCAGACGACTCTATCCAAAGTCATGTGCAAAAATACTGACTTGTTAACACATAGCTTTCTAATCATGGAAACAAAATCACAAAACGTCTAACAACACCCAAAAACTGTTAAAAATGAAGCAAGATGTTTTATTTTAAATGTCAAGTCTTCCATGTCTTTTGAAGGCAGGCAGTGACTCTGCTATTATCTCATTATTATGAACAGTCTACCTTGCAGTACAGGGGTTGGTGAAATTGCAGATCTTGAGGCAGAGGTGAAGTCAAAACTGATATTCAAGACAAAATGTTTGTTTTGTTAAATAAACCTTTGTTACCTTAATTTAAAATGTACACAACATACAAGATTTTATAAAATTCTATTTTACAAAAGAGCTTTTTATTTATTCTTTAAAATATCTTTATCTTTATGTCAGAGGTTACAGTACTGTATGTAAAATACTATCTTCATAATTACAGATTGGCGACTACAAACCCTATATAACCAAATTCAAAGTAATTCTATTAATATTTAAATTATTGCCAGTAATTCATCTTTATGATCTTAAATAATTAAAATTACTAAAGGTGGAGCAATAATACATTATATTGGCCAACGTTTGTGGGCACCTGACCATCAGATTCATGTATTTTTAGACATCTTGTTCCAGATTTTCCATTTGACAATTTCTATTAAAATTTTCTAATAAAATTTGTAGCTTGAATGTGGAATTTTGGTTTCAATATGCTTCATTCAGCTCCAACAGTATTAGTGAGGTCAAACACTAATGTCACATAAGGAGGTCTGTGATTCATAGGCATTCCGGTTCATACCAAAAGTGTAGTTGTCAGATTAGGACTTTGTGCTAAACACCTGTGTTTTTTAAAAAATACACCACATGTGATAATGGAGCTCAGGTCACTGGCATGCTGGAACAGTGTTAGAGTCTCTTAGATCCGGTGAACACCGGTGGTTTTTTTTAAAAATACACCACATGTGATAATGGAGCTCAGGTCACTGGCATGCTGGAACAGAGTCTCTTAGATCCAGTGAAGGAAAAATGTAATGCTAAAAAATATTCACAACTGTGTGCTTCTATATTCCACCACAGTGGTAGGTGACCATTTACATTTGGCAATATAGTCTTAGGGGATGGTAAATTTGTTTTAGTACTAATAAAACTAAACAAAAATTAATTAATTTAGCAGTTATCATAGCACACAGAGTTATTTGTACATTTAATGTAATAGCTCAAAAAACACATCTTGATTTGTTTAATAAAAAACAAAAAACAAATTACAAAATAGAATTTAGGCTACATAATTTGAGGGTTACAACAGAAAACCGACATACTATGTACTTACAACATGCATTTTTAACACAAAACTCAAACAACCTAGATCTAATCAGTAATAAACTTAAGAATAAGTGAAAGAGACATTATTATTATAGACATTTCTATTAGCATTTTACATCTTTTGCCATTATGTCAAAATTAGGCTATAAAAAAAAAGAAACTCTAATATTTACTTTAAAAACGGCTCGAATTACTGCTGTGTAGCCAAGCGCTGATCCAGTATTCGGTGTTAATGTTCATAATAACCGAGCATGCTAAACTGACCCTTTAGACAAAATGTTAAATACACTATAAATGCCCAGTCAAAAGCAGCTCTTCAGTGGGAGAGTGCAGAACCCCTCTCCAGATAGGACTTCATTAGTGCAAGGAGCTCGCTTTCCTCTTCCAGGGTCACATCCAGATAATCCTCTTCATGGCTGGGAATGTACTCCAACACTTCGTTCACCAGCTCAGTGTCAGAGAGGCTGGAAGCAGATGCTAACAACCACAGTGGGGTTTAATTAACAGGTTCAAATGAATGAAGAAATTAAAAATTTAAACTTATTCACTTAATTATATTTAATTGTTATATATAATTTTTTTTGTAAAGAATCGGCAACAGTAAAGCACTGTTAAATGCACTACACAAATAAACAGAATTATGTATGTGTGTATATATATATATATATATATATATATATATATGAAATATACTTAAAAAGTGTACACATTCTTATTACATTCAGATGTGTAAAAATGTAAACATTTAATTTAGGTCATTATTGAATTAATTCTGGAGCAGATGCCAGCCTAACTTGTGTAAAGTGGCAGGGTTTTGAGTATATGCTAAAGAATCACTTCATTCCTGATTAAACTACATTTTATATAATTATTATCTTTCATTTTAAAAATAGGAAACTTTGCTTATTAAATTAAAACTGACAACTTTAAGTTTAAAGCATAAAAACATGTCAGATGTTTGGCTTGTGAAAGCCACCCATACACACGGTTACAAGAGAAAATACTGACAGATTTAAAGCGATATTTGAAATATTTCAGTGTTTTATCTGATTACTGATTCAGACCTGTGAGGTCATCTGAAGAAGTGCTAGGTTCTTCTGAAGAGGAGGATGAAGCTGAAGGGGAGCGTAGTTCTGAGGGAATTACTCCAAGGTTATCCAGAAGCAGCTGAGTGGCCTGAGCTATATCATCTCCCATCAACCTCAGAGCCAGCTCCACTTCCTCCCTTTGAAAGCCCAGGTAAGCAAGCTAGAGAACCCGAAAAACCAGAGAACCTGGAGTAAACCTACGCAAGTGCAGAGAGAACATGCAGCCACAAAACCGTTGCCTGGGAATCGAACCCAGGACTTTATTGCTGTGAGGCGAACTGTTAACCCCTACGCCACAGCGCTGCTTCAAATAAAAACTGTAATAACTTATTTTATTATTATTGTGATTTCAAAATATTTTCTCTATGGTGTGCTAGTTACCTGATCGACTTTGGTCTGTCTGTCTGTGTCTGTCTGAGGAATTCCAGAGATGCTGGCTTCAGATGATTCCAGTAAAATCTACCACAGTAAACAATAAAATTTACAAAATATACATTTATATGTCATTATTATACATGTAGTTTATTTTATGTTATATTTAATATATATCACAGGTCACACCCTAAAGGCTTCGTTCACATCTCCTCCTGCATTATGGAGGGCCTGGGCTGCAGCTTTCTTATTATAACCCAGCTCGACGAGGGTGTTGATAGCTTCCAGTCGCCGTCTTCTTTTACTTCTTTCCCTTTGGTTTATCTTCTCCCGTTCCTACGAGAATAGAACATAATTATGGAAAATAATTTAAAGGCGTTAATGTGACAGCTGGTCCACCAAACAGTAGCTGTTAGCTGTAGCTTAATGCTAGCTTGGTAAATTTTTTCATATTCTTTTTATTAAACAGATGTAAAATAAAAGACAATTAATGTAGCCAAATTAATGTCTAAAACTGAAGTAGCTTTTCAAGTACTTTTAGACAGAGGAGTGTCATTACAGGAACTCTATTATGTGATTTATAGGATGGTGATCTATGATACAATCTGAATTTGAATGATTATACATAAAAAACTGATAAAAATCTATAAACACTGTATTAAATATTTAGTTATTTTTATGGATTAATAAGGTGACAGTGTTTATTATGCACATTTTTAATATAGATGCTTATGGAATAACTAACAATTATAATATAACATAACATAATGTAATGTAATATTCATCCCTTATATTTGTAATTTCCCCTGAGGATAATTTGATTTGAACAAAAGCAATAAAACTGTCCACATTTGCTAATTATGTTTTATTATGCTAACATTTTATTATAAACCAACTACTAACACGCCTAGGATGCTTTTATGATGTAAACAACTATTGTATAAGACAGAAAATAATGTGTGTGTTGTCTTTGACCTCTCTTCGGCGGGTGATATGCATCACAGCCTTCTCCATGTCACCTCTGCAGGCTCTCAGACCCAATCGAGCATCCTGTTCTGTAAAGCCCATACTCAACAGTTGGGTCATCTTTTCTGGATCTAGACATAGTTGATTGTAGAGTGTCTCACCCTACCAGAAAATGACAGAGACAGTCACAAGATAGCCCAAGTTCTGGCTGTGTTTAACAGTGTAGCCAGGTTAATACTGCTGATCATGTCTGATGAACTAATAAACACCTGCTTAAGTTTGGTAGCAGCTTGACTCTCATTGCCATCTAGGTATGACAGCACACTTTGTAGGAGATACAGTCTGAGAAATAGAACTTCCTCTCCTCCTGTATTCCCCTGACAATCAAAAAGATATAAAAAAGCTGTAATAAACACCTGATTTGATCAAAAGGTGTTTCACACTATTTAGAGGGTTTCACACTATTTAGAGGGTTCCAGAAGCAATAAATATAAGTTTTATTTATTACTAACGCTTTTTCCAATTATTATATATTAATTAATTATCATTATAATGTTGCAACTAACAACTATTTCGGGCCTATTAGTTTTCTCACAATTTTATATAAAATTATTTAGATCCGGTGAGCAAAAAATGTTTGATTGCATAAATATTCAATTATAGAAATGTGACTAATAGAAATTTTCTAATAAGACATGGTCGCAACATAATTTGTTGCACAATGATGCTCTCTAGTGGAATCACAGCTGCATTTTTAAACATTCAGTTGAGTTAAGGACAGATTTTTAAAAACTGCTGAATTAAATGTATGTATGTATAAAATACTGGAAATTACGTTTGGGAGATACTTATAATTTAAATAATTACTGACTTTTTATATAATGTTGTATATAATAAGAGAATAACAGAGAGGTGGTAGTCCAGTGGTTAAGGTGTTGGACAGTTAATTGGAAGATCATGTTCAATTCCTAACACCAACAAGTTACCATTGCTGGACCAGTAGGCAAAGCCGTTTAAACTCTCAAATTCTTAGTTGTATAAAAGAAATAATTGTAAGTCGCTCCAAATAATGGCGTCTGCCATAAAAGTTAATGTTATGACTATTAAAAGTAATTTGAATCATTATAAACTCACTGCATGTTAGACACTATGAATAATAAAATGCAGCAGTACAATTTACTGAACCCTCACAAGTGCTCTGTAATGTCTCTACTGTATTGATCAGTAAAAGTAAACAAAGACCTTGATTTTCTGCAGTCTTTGCTGCTCTTCCCCATAACACTGGAGGAAGCAGTTCTCAGCTTGCTGCAGTCTTTGTTTGCCATCACTTAGACAGGACAGCGCCTCCAGAGCCCGGTAACACCACACAATGTCCAGCTGCAGCACCGCATAGTTATCCACCATGTTCAACAGTGATGAATCACACTTTCTGCGATAACAATAACTGTTATAAAAACCACAAAGAGTTCACAAACAAAAGGAATAAAAGCAGAGATTATTATTTCTCTGCAAAACAACTCTAGTACCTGAACTGCTCATCTGCCTGAAGCAAGTGAAAAAGAGCGGCTTCATACTGCTTCCTCTTTATCAAAGCTCTGCCTTTCTCATGGATGCCCATGGCTAGGATAAGTGCCTAAAACAACCAGGAAAAACTAATCGGATTATGGCACAATGAAAAACAGCATGCATGCTTTACTGCAGTATATTGAGTAAAGGACATGAAGTTACTGATCCTGGGTAAATTTGTGCAGGAGGGATCCTACAATTGTTTCTTTATAGTGATAGTATTGCTAATTAAGGGCTGTCAATAGGAGAACTGCTTTGAAACAGTGACTGTAATTTCAAATAAAACAGTCATCAAGACACTAGTCTTTCTGTGTGGAGTTTGCATGTTCTCCCAATGCTTGTGAAGGTTTACTTCACTCCGGTTTGCTACCACAGTACAAAATAATGTATGTTAAGTTGATTTAGTGATATTACATTTATTTGGTGTGTGGCCCTTTAATAGACTGGCAACCTGCCAAGGTTGTACCTCTCCTGATGTTCACTATGCTCAAAGCTGGGATAGAGTACAGCAGACCCCCATGACCCTGAATATTCAATACCCAGAATAAGTGGATACAGAATGAATGAATGAATAAATGAGGAAGTGGTTTGATAACTGTAGAACAGTATTTGTGCAGCACAGCTAAGATTTGGTCACCTTTTTCTCAAGAAGTGGGATTTGAATAGGGTTGCCTTTCTGATCTGCAATTTCTAGAAATGGGGTTGTGGCTGGATCCTCAGTACCATCTGAAAAAGGGCAAGTATGTTAATTTACTGTACATGCATAAAACAAGAGTTTTTTTCTAAATATTATCAAATTGAAATACAGAAAAAGTAATCTTGTGTATTGTCAAGGGCCTTCGGTACATTATACATTATGATATATCACAATATTGTAATACAATACTTATTGCAATACATTGCAATGGCACTTTTATTTTTTCTTCTATGCTTGCTTCTGAGACATTTACATTTCGAGCATTTAGCAGATGCCCTTATCCGGAGCGACTTACAACTGAGCAATTGGGGGTTAAGAGCCATGCTGAGGGAGGGCTCCTGAATAGTGGCTTGGTGGTGCTGGGAATCAAACCCTGGTCCTTCTGGTATTGGTCCAACACCTTAACCAATAGGCCACCCGCTCCCCATTATGGTCATATGCATTCGCGAAAAAAACAAGATTAGAGAAGGAAATAGTTTGACAGGCACTAATAGTTAACCCAAACATAAATATGTTTAAAACTTTGTTTAAATATGTATTGATACAAAAAATATCCTGATACAAATCACATCAGTTTCAATGTGTTTCATTTTTACAATATGATAATATATAATCAATTTATTTCAGATCCTATCTATAAATATAATCTATTTAATATAATCTATTTAACCTATCTATATCTTCTTCTTCTTCTCCTTTCGGCTTCCATTTAGGGGTCGCCACAGCGAAACACCTGTCTCCACCTAGCCCTATTCTCTATATCCTTCTCACTC
>JAOTQW010000036.1:5754745-5769266 GCA_026260075.1 Sisor rabdophorus | reverse complement strand
GAATCGAACCCCGGTCTTTCTGGTATTAGTCCAACACCTTAACCACTAGGCCACCTCTTCCCCTGGGAATTGAACCTCTGTCCTTCTTGCTGTGAGGCAACCGTGCTAATCACTACACCACTGTGTAATAACTGATATAATTTCACCAGAGGGTTACATTCAAAACTGAATAAGTACTTATAGGCAATGTTTAGTCAAAAAGGTTTTTATTTAATATGTTACTATTTATAGTCATTTTAATTTTTTGTGAAAAATGATTTCTTCCATTTTCAGACCCCAGTGTTTGTCTGTTCCATCACCTCTTCTTCTTTTCAGTTATAAAAATGGCTCTTTAATTAGAGAAAAAATCCGAAACGAGTGTGCTCAAGGATCCTGGGAAGATTTTTCAGCTGCCCTACGGTCCAGCCCCATGGGTAACAATGGAAACATAGGTGCTGGCACTCCTATATTATATATTATATATATAATCCCATATTTGTATAAGCGATTAAAATCATCACCTATTATCAGTTCATAAATTGATGAACATGCTTGCTTTACACATCATTCGCTGATTTAATTGGGTCCAAAATTGGTCATGCCCTACAG
Organism: Sisor rabdophorus; assembly: GCA_026260075.1. Lineage (NCBI taxonomy): Eukaryota > Metazoa > Chordata > Actinopteri > Siluriformes > Sisoridae > Sisor > Sisor rabdophorus. The sequence continues at coordinate 5,768,678 of JAOTQW010000036.1, read as the reverse complement.
AGCGATGCCACAGTCTTACAGGGTCATGCTGTGAATTGATGGTGATTTACGAGATACTGTAGGTTCTCATGCTGTGCTTTTTGGCTTTTTAGGGATTTATTTTGATGCAATGGAGATTACACCTTCAGCAATTGGGATTCACAGATTTAATCAGGATGATAAAATAGTAGGTACCCTTTATATATTTTTTCATTTCAAACACTATTCATTTATATTGGATTTATGTTTTTAAGTTGAATTTTTGAAAATAGATTTTTTTTCTGTTATCTAAGCTTGATACACTATGTTTCCAAAAGTTTGTGGTCACCTGGGCATCAAAAACACATCATTTCAAACGTCTTATTCCATATTTATACCCATTTTGCTATTTGATAAAGCTCTACTCATTCAGTAAGACTTTCCATTTATAATAAAGGTTATAATAATGAAGCTCAGGGGCTTTGTGCTCAGGGTCATTTTCATGCTGGAACAGTGTTGGAGTTTTTTAGTTCTCAAAAATAATGACTCAGAGTTAAGTATCTGCTTTGCCACCAGCTTCATGTTAATTCAAGCCTGGGGAAAAAATTCCTTTTTGCCTGATGGGTGAAAACGCATTGTAATTTTGTTCATAATGTGCACTTACCAGTGTTTTGGATTTTTAAATGACAATAAAGCAACCGACTTAACTCTACTCTAGAAGTTGACATGACTGAGGATTAATAGTATCAAAACTTTATCTATTTCTAAACTTCTGTTCAAAGATATTTACATTTAGTTTGGAAGTGCACTCATTTATTGCAAAAACAGTACACATTTATATTTAGACATTTTGAAGACATGTAAATGTTTTATCTAGAGTGACGTAAATTTATTTAATCTATGCAACTGACTAATTGGATGTTGGGAGCCTTTCTCGGGGCCTCAGCAGTAGTAACTTAGGGGTGCCTGGATTCGAACCCTCACCTTTCACTTAGCAGTTCAACTAGCAGTTAACCACTGTGCAGTTAACCACATTGTTGTCTTTTATTACTTGCATTTATTACACTTTGGCACATTAAAAGGCCAAGATGCTATTCTCCTACTATTTGCATAATAATATCTCATGCTGATATAAATAAAAAATTGTGACTGAAAAATAGATCTGATCTTGCTGAGCTTCACTATGGCAAATAAGCTGCTATTTGCTGTTTGATAGTGAGCTGTTAAATAAGAGGTAAAACTTTTCTTATTAAACGAGACAAAATGTACTTAGATGCTGCACCTCAAAGCAATATGCTGACGCTAGTTTAAAAGTCTATATACAGTAGCTAGGAATAAATATGTACTGCTTTATATACTGTACCACTGTCCTGTTCAATACACCCAACCACTGTGTTCATGCTGAAAAATATAAACCTGAAATGTTGTTAAATTGACTGTCTGTTTGTCCTACACACTTATAGAACCAGATGATGCCTCTGTCAATCAGTGACTGATCTCACAATCCCACACAGTCCTGATAAAACAGACAATAAGCTGGGTTTAAAGCTGTTGCTTTGAAAAAAAAATCTTGTTGAATATGTATATTACAATAGATGAATTAAAGTCAATAAAACCACTTAAGCCATAGTTATGTCTGTAAAATACAGCTTTTATTTTAGTTACTTAGCAACTACATTGCATGACAGAAGCAATGAAGATTCATTCATCGCATTATACATTTTCTGACTGGCTTATTTAATGCAAGGTCAACCGGCTCCTGAAGTCTATCCCAGGGGCCTGGTGGCACAAGGCAGGGGACAACCTGAAAAGGGTGCCAGCACATTCAGCGCACATCTCGATCTGACTGTGAAGTATCCACAAACTTTTGGAAATACAGTGTATCTTTATCCCACAGATAAAGACCCCACAGGGTCTTTATAAATTTTCTTTTTCTATTTATTGAAATTAATAAATATTTTCTTCTTTTCGTAAAGCTTATTTGTAAAGTAAATTGCATTAGCAAGGGGTCTTTCTGTGTGGAGTGGTTGTTTGTCTATGTGTGTCCCTGTAATGGACTGGCAACCTGTACAGGGTGTACCCCTGCCTTTCACTGCACTCCAGCAAACCTCTGTGAATAAGCGAGTATTGAAGGTAAATGAATGTTTATCTGTATACTTTTCACCCATAGTTGAAAATGAAATGCTTTTCTTTTTTTACTGATTTTGAAACTGCTATTCTGCACACTAAATATAATCCTAGCAATTGACAGACACACCCAAAAACTGCCCTGAGTTCTGTGTAGAAGTTTTTATAAGGCCTTTGTGATGTGAGCTGAGATCACTGCTGCTGCCGAGCTCGTCTATTGGAACTCTAAAGCGGTGAAAGAGTACTTTGTGGAATAATAAACAGCCCTGTCTCTATGCAAACCTGCCTTTTTGCTTCTACACAGGTATCTGCCTTCACCCCAGAGGTGGAAATTCGAGCTCTGATTGAAGGACAGTTCTTGGCAAAGCGAGTGCATGCTGAGAATTTGGGTTACAGGATTAGTAAGTTTTCTCACATTCACAATCACACAATTTTGCAGTTGTCTCTGTTATTTTTCTATTTAATTAGACTGGCATTATTTTGATTTGTGTGTTTTGTAACTTTTTCATCATTACATTTGAGGGAAATTTAGTGTCTTCGATTTCCGATAGTCTAGTGAATAAAATAAACTGTATCTCAATTTTTAGCAGATAAATGTACTTTAACTTTCTTTTGTTTATTTTTAACTGTTGTATTTACTTCACAGCTAGGATTATTACTTTACAAGTAGGGAAGCTTTCTGGGAGGCAGTCAGTGAAACACCCACTTTAATTAAAGTGTGATCAGGTGCTGAGAGAAAGAGGGAGGGAGAAAGAGAGAGATATATTGCCCTGAGTACTGCCCAAACTGTTTGCAGTTTGTCCCTGCTGCTGCCTGAGCTGTTTAAAATGCAATCACAGCTTCCCCCCTTCACATATTTTACTTAATGTACTGTCAGTCAGCAGCTCATTGTCTTGGGAAAATCTTTCTGAAATTAGAACATCATTGGCAAAATTCCCAGAAATTAATTTGATTAATTTTTCTTCTAGCTCATGGATGTAACTTTGACACAGAAGAAGCAGACATGCATGAAATCTTGGTCTCTCAGGGCTATTAGATGCTGTTATTGTTTATTATATTTCAGCATTTTATCTCAGCAAAATGCAGGTGGCATGTGGCACAGTGGTTAGCACGGTCACCTTACAGCAAGAAGGTCCTGGATTCGGTTCCCGGGTGTTTTTCTGTGTGGAGGATGCATGTTCTCCCTGGGCTTGTGTGGCTTCAATCTGGGTACGCCTAACAGTCAAAAACATGTACCGGGCTAAACTGGCGACCTGTCTAGGGTGTACCCTTGCCTTTCGCCCTATGTGCACTTGGATTTTAGACCCCCTGAAATTAGTGGGATACCAGACCCCGTGACCCAGAGTTAGGGAATAAGCTGGCATAGACGATGAATGAATAAATGCTAATAATAATATTATTGTTTTAAGAAAAACATTAAAAGTGACTTTTCAAGGAACATAAAAAGGATACAGAGTTTAAAAGCACAAGAAAGTACAAATAAAATAAAATAAAAAATAAAATAAATAAAAGCATGTCTAATATTGCAGGGTAGAGGGTTCAAAGTTTAGGACTATATGAGCTAGTGAGGAATTTAGTAACACACAGGCATAGGGAAGAATGACAATGTAGAGTGGAGTAGAGTAGAGTGAAGTAGAGTAGCTGCTTTATTGTCATTTTAACACACTGGTCAGTAGACATTAAGAACAAAATAATAATAGATTTGACACACTTTTGGATTTACATAAAAACATAAAAATATGCATATAAAATAAATAAAAACAAAAAAAAAAGAAAATCTATACTTTGGTACATATTGCACTTGTTCCTAGGTTATTGCAATAGCACACATATATTGTAAATTATATTACAATATGACATATTTTACAGTGACATATTGTGTGAGTTTTACCAAAACAGTCTGATAGCTTGGACAAAAAGCTATTTCAGAATTTGGCTGTCCTGATGCTGCAAAATCTTTTCCCAAAGGGCAGCAGGGAAAACAGACCATGATGAGGGTTGGTAGAGTCTGACAGTGTTGGCGAGATATGTTAAAAAACAATCTGACTAGCTTTATATGATATGTTAAATCATATAAAGCTAGTCAGATTGTTTTTTATTGTGGTTCGGTACAAAATGGTTAGAATAGGAGGAGAAAGGTTCTTCTCAGGTTTTCCCCATCTAATACAGCAAGTGATGCTGTGTGTGGACCAGTTCAAACTGTAATCTATATGTAAAGTGCAAATCCTCTGTGTTAAAGGATATACCTAGCTTAATGTTATATTTATCATCTTACATTCCGATTTATTGCCAATAAAAATTTAACCCTAATATAGTGAAACCCCCCATCGCTTCGATTATTTTCACTTTGGCTATTGATTTATGCTCAGGGTGTTTTGACATTTTGCTTTTGCTGCAGGGTTTTTATCTGAAAGGGGGGCAGGAATTTGAAATCTAACTTCTGAAGGTCAGCTGGACTCAGATGAAAGCATTTTGTTTAAAGTATTTTTTGCTACTGTCTATTAATAGATATTAATTGTGTAGCTGACAAATATCTCATGTGTACAGAAACATTAGCAATATGGAGTTTTCCTGCACAACAGTTGTTAACAATTCTGCTGTATTCTGTAGCATTAAGACTTCCCTCTACTAGAACAAGCCTGAATAGTGTATTAGCTTTACAGTGACTGTGCATAAAACCCTTATGCTCAGTGAAGATATACAAATTTTCATTTGCAAAAACAATTTATTCCTAAACTTTGTTTGGGTTCCAAAATGTCTGTGACCTAAAGTTATTTCCCCATAGGGTTTGATGGGAATACTAATGTTCATGACCCCTACAAATCATTTGAAATTACGTATTTTATGTTTTTCGTGATAGTAAACAAAACGTAAAAACCTTAATATATCTCATAATAAGATGTATTTATAAGATATTTTGGCCTTAAAATGACATAAATTATTACAATACATTTTTAAAATGTTATTCAATTCAGTTACTTATACACCAAATAAAATATAAATAAGGCAAAAAACAGAAGATATCAAACATTTCTCTATGGCAGCTGAATACTATGAATAAAAATTGCCAGCCTACATTTACAGCAAACACTTACACAAGAACCTTTAGCCTTCTGGTTTTACAAAAATGAGCATACCAAAAACAACTAGACTACATATAAATATACATTTTTTTATTCTTTTTTCCATCACTGCTTTTCGAAAAATGAAAGGGATATATTTGTCCTGGTCCATTTAGCATTTATACTTCCATTTACTGATAGCGAGCTTGAAAATGTGCATAGTGATACATACACAAACTGATTGTCAGCTTTTGATTATAAATACACTTTTATATTTGAGATTTGCAAAAGATGTGTGAAATGTTGGTGTCTGGTCACATGATGGCTACAGAATAAATATAGTTTTAATATTTTTTTAATCTTCATCTCTCTCTCTTTACCTCTCTCTCTCTATAATAGCTGAATTAAGAACACTTATTCTTTCTTTCTAAATCAAAGAATCAGACAATTAAAGGATTTAATTGTTAGAGTCTGGTCAAGTAATGCCTAAAGCATTAAAGTTGTTCGGCACCCACATGTGCCCTTGCGACTTCGCCTCTACTCTAGGCTCGGGTTCCTTTCACACCTTACAACACATGGAATCCTGTTTTTGGTCCGATTACATGTATTTGGCCAATGTTGCGTTCATGTTTCAATTAGTTTTAAAGTGTCCACACCAGGATTCATATGACAAAGTTTACACTTATTAGCATGGAGGACGGATTAAGAATGACCTCCTAATGCCATCATTTCACATGTGTACTCCATTTACTCCAGCTTGTTTCTACACCCAACCAGATGGATCATATGTACTATAAATCCATTTCTTAGTTAAGGGACATTGATTCTCTCTGCAGTCCTGCTGTTGCTGTAAATTATTAACTTTGCTCTTTTATCTATGCTGGGCACTTACACAGGGACTAATGTCTCTCTCCTTTTCTCTCTCTCTCACACACACACATCTATATCTCTTTTTCTCTTTTGCTCTTTTTGTCTCCCTCTTTTGCCCTCTCCTTTTTGTCCTCAGTCATTCTCATTCATGAGCATGAAACAGCTGAATTTATTTGCTTGATGTCAAAATTCCAGTACTATCACAAAATTAAAATTCATCAAGACAATCAGGAAAACAACGAGATGATTAATCATACAATATTTCAAATGTTGACTGCATAGAACAACAATAGAAACCTGACAAATTACCATTTATTACCATTCAGTAAATTGTGTGTGTTGACACTGTCAATGTCCTGCGTTATCTCATGCTAACACACACTAATAATAGCTGGCAAAGCTGTGGCAGTCTCCTGCAAAGATGTGAATTGTAAATTAGTAGCTGGAAAACAGTTGTTTTTAATAAATATTAATGATTTCTTCTTATTGCCAAAAATAAATTGGCTATAACCCAGTCATCTGTGTCGAGGAAGTAGTGCATAATTGTTTAGTGATGCAAAGTTGCATTATTTCTCTCTAATGAGCTACTCAACTGAGTCATTTTTCATTTTCCAGGCCTGATGGCAAAATGTTAAGTTTAGTATTGGATTTTCCAAACCTTGCTTCTACAGAGGCTTTGATTGTAGGTAGAGAAATGTTTATTCGTATAATAACAGAATTACTTTGATTCCACTAAAAAAAAATATATATTATGTTAGCGATTTACAAAAAAAGGATTTAATTGTTAGAGTCTGGTCAAGTAATGCCTAAAGCATTAAAGTTGTTCGGCACCCACATGTGCCCTTGCGACTTCGCCTCTACTCTAGGCTCGGGTTCCTTTCTGCCCCACCCCCTTTTCCTCAATCTCCCCTATTCCTACCTCCTTCCCAAATTACATATGTCACATTAGTTTGTTAAAGGCAAAAGCCCAAATAATTCTACTTAATTTTTCTTTTAATATTAATTTCTTATATATATATATAACACAACTTTAACAATTTTACATTTAATTTTGATTTATAGACACAACAGTAAATAGAGCCCTACTCTGAATGTAAGATACCTTTCTTTTTCTATCTACCTCTTTCATTCTCCCCCATACAAATACGCATATTCTGTTTTTTGCTTCTTTCAGCAGTCAAAAGTCAGTTGTGCATATTTAGAAAATTGAGGTATAATAAAACCAGGAAATACATTGCGAATTACTCAAGTAATTACATGGAATAAAAATATGACAGTTCTCAATATAGGATTACCTAAAGTGCAGGTTTCAGATCTTTTTCTCACCTGAGAAAGCAGTTTGTTTTTGGAAATCTTACAAGAACCTGAGGATACAGGACAGTTTTTAACCGCAGCAGTTGTCTAAAGTGTAAGTCTTAAATTATCCAGATAAGCTTATTGACTGCTGCAAGAAGCTGATCACCAACAATGCTGATCTCAGTAAATTTAGACTTGGAGGTTTAGCCACAGTTTTATGGTTAGCAAGTGCAGTTTAAAGCTGGGGTCACATTAAAAAAGTCTGCTTTTTGTGGCATTGGAGACGGTGCATTTTGCACCTAGGGTTTCCGTGGGGACTTAAATGACTGATACAGTCATTTTTGTGGCATTGCAAAATGTTAACACGGGCTCAAAGCTGGTTGACCAAATGAAGACAACCAATTTTGCAATTGTGTTTTCTGTTTTTGTCTTTTCACTTTTTGTCACTGCAAATAGTAATAACTTTAACGGTAGTGAATCAAGATATTCATACAGGACACCCAAATGGATATCCGATAAATTTACCTTGGCTTGGTGCCTTGTGTTGGTTGGTTGTTCATTCATTCAACATCTATACCCGCTTATTCCCGAACATTTGGTTGGTTGTTGTTTTGTTAAATTTTTAACACTAGAAAAGAACCTACACTTTATGCATTTTTCTGATAGGATAGCTAGTTTGTTGAAACCGTTTCATGGAAAAACGGATATTTATCTGATCTCTTTTCACGCACAATGCAAATACATATTTCTGTTCATTTGAAATGTTATACATTGTTACAGTGCTATTTTTTAAAGTTTGTAAGGGCAGTCAAAAAGAAAACAACAAAGCTTGCAACAAGGATTACACCCAAGGCAGTGATTATTGGTGATCAGTATTACTGAACATAAAGACCCAGTGAAATATGTGGATAGAAGCCTAGAGTCAACAATGGTGAAAAAAATATAACTTCAGTGACAAAACAGTTTTGTATATGTAAAACTTTTTTTTGATTTTAGCAAAGCCTCAGATTTTAGCAAAGCTGGTTTCAGTGATACAGTATAAATATAGATATTAGTTTCAATTCTAAGAATAGATGTGCTATAGAGATGGTTAAGACTCTACGTGTCTGTCTAGCACTTGTTACTCGAAGTGGTCTCCTGCTGTTGTAGCCTGTCTTTTTTGGGTTCTGAGATTCTTTTTGTGAAGTCACTATTAGGATTGTTGTTGGATTGATGTACCTGTCATGTCCTGTCGGGTGGGTTTTAACCATTTTGCTAACTCTCTGTTTTTATATACTCGCCTGCTGCTTAGTCTTCTTACTCATTCATGCTTTACAAGCCTCTATGATACCTAAAAGTATGCCACAGTCAAGATTATTGATATCCCATTGTCAAAAAAAAACAAAGCATTTAAGCTGTTTTCCAGTATTTGTTTATTGAGAATAAATTGTGTTACACCATACCAAGATTGTATACAACAGTGTAGTATGTGCCATATTAATTTACATTAATGAAAATATGCATTCATAGATTCCAAGCCACCTTTATCCTGTATTTTCCATTTAATTAAGAAAGAGTGTTCCTAAAAAAGTGTAAAGTTTGTTACGATTAAGTATTACAATAATTTAATGCCGGGCGGCGCAGTGGTGTAGTGGTCAGCATATTTGCATTACAGCAAGAAGGTCATGGGTTTGATTCCGGGGTCTTTCTGTGAAGAGTTTGCATATTCTCCCTGAGGTTTACTTAAGTTACTTCGTTTTTCTCCCATAGTCCAAACATATACATTAGGATGTTTGCTGAATTTAAATTGCCCATAGGAGTGAGTGTGAGAGTGTGTGGTTGTTCGTCTATGTTTGGCCCTGTAATGGACTGGCGACCTGTCCAGGGTGAACCCCTGCCTCTTGCCCTATGTGTGCTGGGACAGGCTCCAGCAGACCCCGAAACACAAAGTCAGGGAATAAGCGGGTTAGAAGATAAATTAATTTTTGATGCTACTTATTATATGGACACGTTTTTCCTCTACAATAGCAAGAAGGTCATGTAGATAGACAGTTCCCTTTATTTAAACCTGTCCTCAGACAGCAGGGTACAGACAGTCGTGTCAGCCCTTATCCATTGGATGTATTTGTAGGCCAGGTTATAGACAGATGTGACCTTCTCTGTAAAGGTAAATCTATAAATCTTGAAAAAAAATAATAGACAGACCTGTCCCTTTTGTTGAAGACTAAACCCAATAAATCAAGAACATATTTGTTGAAAATCAGTGTAATTTTGCAGTCAGAGCCCACACAAGCATAATTTGACAGTTTATTGGTCATTAAATAGATCAGCCATATAGCTAGCTTAGAAATGTGTACAGGGTGTGGCAAACACTATTTAAAATAATGCTATGCTTCTGCGGTTACCAGAGGCCAAAAAAATCAGTTGTGGTCTATGTTTTATATTCAACTTTTTTGTCACACTCCAAAATGACTAGAGGACACCAAGCTCTACATAAATTTATATTTTTTTAAAAAGAATTTCACCAAGCAGTACAGTCACAGTTCTCCGACACTGTTCAGTTCCCAATGGGGAACCACAGCAGGGCATGTGACTAGAACCAACCAATCAGCTTCCTCACCTTTTCCATTACACTAAAAACTCACCTGACCATCAGATCGGTGATGTAGTTCCTTTTCGAACTGTTACTACAAATATGAGAGCAGACAGTCTAGAATGTATGTTGTAGCATTACATTATTCCTTCACTGGAACTAAGTGACTTCAACACTGTTCCAGCATGACAATGACCCTGGGCACAAGACCTCTGAGCTCCATTATCACATGGGGTCTTATTTTTTAGAGTGAAACAAACACCAGTGTTCAGCACGAAATTATAATCTTAGCCAAACACCTTTGAAATGAAATGGAATGTGAACTGCACCCCTGACCTCCTTACATAAAAAGTAGTGTCTTAATCTGGAATAAGATATTTAAAAGCCATTGTTTTTGTGATGCCTGGGTGACCACAAACTTTTTTGGCAATATAGTGGATATATAACCGGCCCCCTATACTAAATGGCAACATTTTTTTGATACCTAATCCTACTCATAACTGTGTACCCTGCAAAGTATGAAACTAGAATCCACAGCTGTCTAGGATGTCGTTATATGCTGTAGCTCCATATGCCATGTCACTTTAATAGAACTAGAAATCCCAGACACCAGCAGGACAATGTCCCTGTGCACAAATCCACTGCATGGTGTGTTATTGTTGGTGTGGAAAGGCTTGTGTGTTCTGCACAAAGCCATGACCTCAGACCTACTAAAGTGGAACAATGACTGCTCCCCAGACGTTTTCTATCCAACGTGATATACCCAAACTTATTGATACCATTGTAGCTCAATAGGAAATGAAGAAGACAAACGTTGATGTTCAGTGCAGTTTTTTACAGCGCAAATGTAATGCTTAATAAGTTTCTATCCTTTGAATGTATTTAATGTTTCCGCAAGTCTGCACACACGCAATGCTACACAGATTTTCTTCAATTTTTGAAGATGAGAGGGGTGAAAATAAACTGCTTAGTGCAGCTGCATGCATACTTTACTGCTCTGTTGTCAATAGTAATAGCCAAGTCGTTATTGACTACACCACCTGAAGAGAGAAAATATGTCAAAAATCACAGTTATAGACTTTCTGAATAGAGATATTCATACATTCAAGGCTTCCTGCTCTGCAACTATACAACCTGGCTCTTTTATTAATGTGTATTAATGTTCAAGTAAACGACAGCGTTAACAGCCTTTTTTTTACTACTTTTTAAAAGCCTTGCAAGAGCATTAACGCGATTTTATAGTGTAAAAGCTATATACAGTATGTGCTGTCTTTTTGTTAGTCTCTCTTCCTATATAGCATTTTCCCCCCGACTTTGATGTACATCAGCAACTGGCAGTCAACTAAGGACCACAAGTCATGATTTCATTTGGTTCTTTTTGGCATTTCATGGCTCTAATAATGGTAAAATAATTAGTACAGTGCAAAAAAGCATGATAAGAAAAAATGCCATTTGCTGTTCCAGTCACTTTGTATTAATGCACATTTTTTCAGAAGAAACTAGTAATTAAAAAAAAGGGTTTTTTTGATCTTGCTAGATTTTAACTCGTATGAAAAGGTTACTCCAAATAAAGTTCAATTTTAACGCAGGTAGATTGATATGAATTTGGCAAGTAAAGTCTACCAAATATTTAACCTAAGTAAGTAATCTGCGTTTTTACCCATGGCGGACGATGCATTTTGCACCTAGGGTTTCAGTGGGGACTTAAATGACGGATACATTTAATATTATAACCACGGTTTCCCTTTTATTATCACCACTTTAACATTAGTATTATAGAAACTATTTTATGTATTAACAATGAAAACACTGTTAAGACCGCAAACCTCAACACTAAAAGCACAACTGTACCAGATACACCAGCCGAAGCAGTTCAGAACAAATATTTATCTCATAACATCACACAAAACATTTTTTTAAATGTTTTATAATATATATAAAATGTAATAAATGTAAAGGCTGTAAGTCAGTGTTACCATTCATATCACCAGCACTGGTCTGGAAGTTGCTTTTCTGAGCTCCTTACAATGTCTAATTTTTCTAGAAAAGTCACTGCTCAAAAAAGTGTTATTTCGCTGCACTAAAATAACACATCCTACATCTAAAAAAATAAAATATTCTTAATAAATACTTTGTTTAGGCAAAAGCCCAAAAAATATAACTTAATTTTTCTTTAAATATTCATTTCTTATATAAATAACAACTTTAACAATTTTAAATTAAATTTTTATTTATAGACACAGCAGTAAATAGAGCCATACTCTGAATGCAAAATACCTTTCTCTATCTACCTCTTTCATTTTCCCCCACACAAATACGCATATTCTGTTTTTTGCTTCTTTCAGCAGTCAAAAGTCAGTTGTGCATATTTAGAAAATTGAGGTATAATAAAACCAGGAAATACATTACGAATTACTCAAGTAATTACAGAGAATAAAATATGGCAGTTCTCAATATAGGAGTCACCTAAAGTGCAGATTTCAATGCCAAGCACAAGATCTTTTTCTCACCTGAGAAAGCAGTTTGTTCTTGGAAATCTTACAAGAACCCACGGATACAGGACAGTTTTTAACCGCAGCAGTTCTCTAAAGTGTAAGTCTTAAATTATCCAGATAAGCTTATTGACTGCTGCAAGAAGCTGATCAGCAAACAATGCTGATCTCAGTTAATTTGGAGGTTAAAACAGTTTTGTGGTTAAGCAAGTGCAGTTTAAAGCTGGGGTCACATTAAAAAATGTACTTTTTGTGGCATTGCGGCCGGTGCATTTTGCATCTAGGGTTTCAGTGGGGACTTAAATGACTGATACATCTATTAATATAAGCACGTTTTCCCTCTTATTCCCACCACTATAACATTAGTATTAGAAAAACTATTTTATGTATCAACAATGAAAACCATTTTTTAAAGCAAAAAACCCTGTTAAGACCTCAAACCTCAACACTAAAAGCACAACTGTACCGCTTACAGCACCGCAGTAAAAACACCACAGTAAAAGTAACAAAACATCAGACAGAAAGCATAAAAACTGAGAAGTAATTGTTGGATACCACCTGCAGAACCACTCCTTTATTGGGGGTGTTGCTAATTGCCAAATTTTCACCTGTTATCTATTTCATTTGCACAATAGCATGTAAAGTTGGTTGTCAATCAGTGTTGCTTCCTTTGTAGGCAGTTTGATGTTACAGCAGTGTGATTGACTCAAAGTTACATTGTGTTTTATTACATTGTGTTGTATTGTTCTGTATTCAACTGTAAAGATGTGTTTTGCTAACCGAACTGGGATAAAACTCTGATCAACTAATCAGTGGACAGAAATGCTGACGTCTTTGTTTCGGCAGCTGGCTGGCCTCAGGCAGCAGGTTGATAAATCTGAATGGTTTAAGGAAAAGTCTTGATTCCCGGGCAAGTGGTCTTTCTGTGCAGAGTTTGAATGTTCTCCCTGCGGTTGTGTGGGTTTCCTCTGGGTACTCCAGTTTCCTTCCACAGTCCAAAAACATGTGTATTGGGTTTATTGGTGACTCTAAATTGCCCATAGTAGTGTTTGTGAGTGCTTGTGGTTGTTTGTCTATGTGTGGCCCTGCGATTGGTAGGCAACCTTTCCAGGGTATACCCCTGCCCCTCGCTCTATTTTCTGCTGGAATAGGCTTCAGCATATTCCTGTGAGCCTGAGCTGAATGAATAAATAAATGAAACAAATATTAGAATTAAGGTTGTAAAACTAGGTGAGCTTCTTATAGTGTTTAGATCAGCAGCACACCACTGGTTTCCACTGATGTTCTTTCCAGTTCCTTCTTAATATCATAGTATTCATTTAGTAAGTGCTAAATTAAAGTGCAAGCTGCACTGCAAGAACATTTATTTTTTGCCCAATAATTACTAGCTGATGTCCTGTCTACATAACGCTTGCTTAGATGTTACTAAGAATAAATTTAGATATAGCAAACATCAAGACCACATCACTAAATACTGTTTTGGCTTTATTATACTTGCCTTGTTTTATGCCCAGAAAGAGCACTACAGATGCAATCTTTGCTCTGAGAATGCTGAT
>JAOTQW010000036.1:5700192-5719842 GCA_026260075.1 Sisor rabdophorus | reverse complement strand
ATATAATATAGTAATTGTTTTAAATGAAAAGTTTAAATTAACAGGGATTTGGATAACGTAGGTGTTAGCGTAGTAGGTGTTTAATTGACACCATAAGGAAAGGGGTTCGAGTCCCAGCACCACCAAGCCACCACAGTTGGGCAAGGTCGTTAAACCCTAATTGCTCACTTGTATAAAAAGAGAGAGAAATATAAGTCGCTCTGGATAAGGGTTTCTGGTGATTAGATCATAAGGGTTATTAAAACAGTGGGACCTAGAAAATGCAATGCAAATGGCTTTGCCGTTCCAGTTTTTCTTGAAGGCCTATGACTGCTAGAGCCTAATAATTGAAAAAAAAAGGTTCTATGAATTAGCATTGCCCAAATACAAATACATTTTGTATTTAATTATAAGAAGTTAAATGGGACGATTTTTGGAAAAAGCTATTATTTAGCACAAACAAATATGAATGCACAGTCATATAAAAGATCAAGTGTTTTCTTATTTTCAGGATCATGCTCTTTGACTGCATTTACACTGCAGGTAACGTGACCCAATTATATTATTCGTATGTACAACAAATAGGTTATGACCTATAGGTATTGCACATGGATTTCAATATTTTTAGGTTGGTTTTAGGCCTCATGAGGATATCAATCGGATATTTATTAGTGTGAGGAGAGAGATTTTCATTGGGCAATTCCAGTTGTTTTCATTTACTTGCAATATACATACTGTGTATATATATTCGCAACATTTGGCAGATGCCCTTATCCAGCAGAGCAGCTTATTCTTAGTTGGGCCTTGCTTAGGGATAAAGCGGTGGTGGATTGTTTTTGCTGGGAATCTAACTCGGGTCTTTAAAATGGTACTCCAAGGTCTTAATATTTTGGCTTTTTGCCATTTATATTGAAAATTCAGATATTGGATTTGGCATGGTTTTAAAAGAAGTGGGTCATAAAAAAGTCACATAATTGAAATTACTGAAATGAAGTAAGTAGGGTCAATACAGTGTAAATATTAAAACTAATCAGCAAAAAATCCTGTAATTTACATAGTAAATACTAGGGTTGTACAATTATGATGTATGGTCAAAATTTGATGTTGCTGCGATAGTAAAATATCCGGCACAAGGATGTTCGCTTCATGTGTCCGCGTGTCACGAGACCATCAACAAGCCACAAAGACATCATAGTGCACTAATCTATGATAAGATATGGCAGCCTGTGGTATCCACAGCTGTTGTCAAAGATTTAGCACCTCAGAACTATGGCAGTTTTGTGTTTCAAAAGAGACAACCATATTCAGACTAAATTTCTTTGTAGAACATGTAAATTGTTTCTATTTAATACAACTCTACCCAAGTGAACATGTTTAAAGAAACGCATGTTGTTATATATAATAAAAAAAAATATATATATATATGACTGTGTACTATGTGTGACTGTCATAGTATAGCATTATACTGGAAGTGGTTCAGGTGTTGAACTGCTGATCAGGAGATTGTGGGTTCATTTCCCAGGATGACCAAGCCACCACTCCTGGGTTTTTAAGTAAGCCACAGACCAGTGTAATTTGCTGTTAAGAAGGGCATCTGACTAATACCGAAAATGTAATTGAACTATGGCACACATACTAATACTTGTGCTTCAACATATATGACTCCATAAAAGTGTCTGTTTCCTTAGTGAAAGCACATTAAGGCCATAAAAAGCTTCATTTACTGAACAGTTACTGGTACAGACCAAAGTGCTTGTTCTGCATTTGCTCTGCATTAGTTATCTTCAAACAATCGTACATCGCTTTGAACTTCAAAGCATTTTTACAACATTAGATAACATCAACTCATATGAGCCACAATCTAGACAGCAAACAATATTGAATAGAATTTTAAAAAATTATTCATCAGGCAATATCATGTTGGCAAAAATGAGCATTAGGAACAAATTTCTGTCAAATCATTCATTTGTTCATTCATCTTCTAACCCACGTATTTCCTAAATCGGGGTCACAGGGGTCTGCTGAAACATATTCCAGCGCACATAGGGCGAGAGGCAGGGGTACATTTAGGACAGGTCGCCAGTCCATCGCAGAGCCACATATAGACAAGCAATCTTCTGTCACAAATAGGAAAGAAGAGTCATGCCTGCAGTCACTATAGAGTAGTGTTCCCTTTAAGTAGTAAGCATTGGAACGCAGTAGATCGTTTTGGCTTTACATTCCAAAGCGATAAGCACATTTATTGGAAAATGTATTGCTGATTGGGAAATGCGAAGTCCGGTGCTGCAGACACACCCTCCTTTATGAAATGCATAGACAGAAGTTGACTGGACACTTTGTGTTCTAGTTAAAGAACTTTTTTCTTCCTATTTTCTTATTTGCGTCTTTGGGGAAAAATTTTTGAAGGCCAAATTGTTTTTTATTTCAGCTTTCTCTTTCACACCAAAGCTGTTATTTTTTTGCCGTAAGGTATTTCTATTATTGTGTGCAAATAAAACATTTCATTAAACATTTAAATCTGTTTTTAACTCTGAGTTTTTTTCTAATCAGTTAAAGAAAAATCACTACTCCTATAAAGAACAATTTACCACCCTAGAAGACTTGCTGCTTGCTTCCTCATGATCATTTGAGTGGTGCTGCTCCATGTCCTGACATAGAGCAAAATAAATTCAGTAATATGACTCATTTGAAGTCACTATAAACAGAATGGGTATGTATAGACATTGACTTACAAGTTGTTGTATGGTATGTGATTTCAGTGAAAATGTTTTCCAGCACAGCTCAATGCGTTAATAGATTTTACCCCAGGGTCGGGACAAACCAATCCCATGATTGTGTATCTTGATTATATTATATAAAGAGGCACGATATCAACCGAACTCCAGACGAATTAAGCTTTTCACTTGATTGTCGCCTTTAAGGTGGGCTTTTCCAACATTTAAGTAATTATGATGAATGTGCATGATTTAGTTATTGAAATATGATCAATTATATTAAATAAAAACATTTTATGTAATGGCAGAGGCATTTTTAGACCTAAAGCTCTACTGGGCCCTAGACCCTCAAGTATATATTAAAATATACTTTATATACTAAGAGATGAAGTATAAAAGTGCTGCATATGGCATACAGGTGCCTTCAGTCAACTTCAAGCATTTGTTTCATTCTTTATCATAGTCCAATTCAGCTGTGTGCCAAAACTCCTGTGCCTAGTATTTGCAGTTAAACACACAGGTACGTGGGCATGGATTGCTGCGTGCATGTGTCAGTTTGTTTTCAGTCAATGTTTGTTTTCAATTCCTTTATCCTGAAATGATCAATCTCAACTAATAGCCAGACAAATAATTTATAACTCAATATTGAGCAGCATGGTAGCTTAGTTAACTTACATGTCCCGGGTCCTTCTGTGTGAAGTTCTGTGTGCACGTTCTTCTCATTACGTGTGTGTGGCGCTCTGTCCAGGTTTTTTCCCTTCAGAGAGCTGGGATACGCTCTAGAAAACCCTATTGGCCCAAATTAAGTGACATCGGGAATTGAATGCATGAGTGAATGAAAGAAAAAGGACTCAATCTGGTGATTTTACAGCACACAGCAGAGATGTTTTCGTCCATGCCCCCCTCTCTACTTTTTTTTTTCTTGAGTAAGAATAGCCAGAACAAACTATTTGATTAAAGCAGTTTATTTTTCATTTATGTCCAGCAGCTAACAATAGAAATATAGATTGATTTATATTTTAGCTTCTAAGGTGAGACTTTTTCTGTCAGTGTTTGAGTAATGATGAATTTGCCTGAGTGAGTTATTAAAATCTTATCATATTTTGCAAAGACTTTTAAGGCTTTTGTGTAAAATTGTGTGGAAATTGAATTATAGTCAGACTATGCCAAATTTTTTGTGTGAATTATAGATACTAGGTAAATATATTTGAGACTAGCCAAAAAAAAATATTCCACACAATACCATAAAATAGGGTTTGACCGATTATTGGTGCTGATATCAGGTATTCCTATAATCAGCTGTATCTGTCATTCAGATTGCTGATAGAATAATATTATTTAGCGCTGTTTGCGTTTTATGTGCCCTAGTGATTGTCTGCATATTCATGACAAGAGAAGAAGTCCATTTTTAAGCATGCCAAGCAGCTCTGCTTCTTGCATCACAACCTGGTGCTGCTGGACTGGTGCTAGTGCTGCTGGATTTCCTGGGTTGGAAATGCAAATTGTCAAAAATCTACAAATATCTTCAGCTGATTACTTCACATTTTTTTTTGTAAAGCTAATTTATTAATTAATGTTTATGTAAACTCCTTAACAGTTCTCAAAATTAAATACACGTTTAAAAGCATTTAACAACACACACGCACAATAAATAAAAATATGTTCATAATAATGGTTATAGCACTACTTGATTAAAAATTGGCATCATATTTTAGGTTAAATATATTACATATAAATGATTACACTTCCTGAGAATTTTTGTTACTTTCTGCCCATTAATGCAGGTGTCCCTGATTTGGTTTTGGCATTTCGATATGTATAGCATTAACTATAATCTTCCTTTTTTTTTTAACCCCCTCCGCCCTCCCCATGGTATCTCTGTCCTGCACCTAATGGGGCACTGCTAGCAGATTTCGAACCACTTGTTCTGTAAACCAGTGTGCAGAGGAGTGAATGCTGATGAGCACAGAGAGATGCTGGCCATCTTCCAAAATCGGAGCTGCTGTTCGTGTCCTCTGATGATCCTGCACACACCGAGCTGTTCTGCATGCTGAATTCATTCGCTGTTGGCCATAATTATCATGCAGCAATGTTCTTATAGCCTGACTTTTTTTTTACTTCACTATAATGTGGAGTTATGATAGGGACAGGCCTTTGTACCGAAAGTATTAAATGTAATAACATCTTAAGACTTTTAAATATGCAACTTGATTAATAACCAAGCTGAGTGAAAGTTGTCTAACAAAGGTGGAACAGGCTGTAGTTGGCAGTCTGCAGTCTGATGGCGATGGCTCAAAAAGAAACGGCTGGTTACAGTAAAATTATATTGCCCACATAATGTGCAGGCAGAGCAGCGGTCGTAATGTTTACCGCAAAGGCACTGGATTCCCATGTAATGCTTTTAGGACACGCTTCCTTTTGTGTCCATTGACATCTGCTATAGCCATTAGCTGGACGTCCCCATGGAGGCTTATAAATTTATGTTCTGAATGCAGAAGAGGCTCAGTCGTGGAGGGAGCAGTGATTTTAGGATAAACAGCAAAAGTGCACTGGCATCACATAGCCTCATTTACTGCTCTGCTCTGTGTATGTTTATGCACTAATATGTAACGTTTGTGCCGAGATTTACTAAGGAGGGCTTTGTCTGGGGGGGGGTAGGGGGACGAGGCGACTGTGTTACTCCCACATTCGCCATCACCTAGCAACCGCAATGCACAGATTGGCGAAAACATCTGCCGTCAATAATGCTGCCAAAGCAGTGATGTACAGTACAAACACATGTGTATATATACACACACACACATGCACACACACATGTGCCAGCTCGGCCAAGCAGAGCCTGAACAGCATCAACACTCTGTGTGAGCTTTCACTCGTTTTGTTTTTTTCCCCCTCTCTACAAAGATTGCGCTACATCACGCTGATTCGAGATCCGAGCACACAGTTTTTATGCTTGGCCAGGATCAGCGGTAAGCAGTTGCTTTAAATGATAAAAGTCTATGTCGGGACCATTTGGGAATAGATTCTGTTTGTTAGTAGGCTCTCTGCCAAAGTCACACTTTTTTTAGTAGAACTCTGAATCAAACACAGCATTTTATATTTATAAGTCTGATTAGGTTCTAGAGACACTCCGTAGATGATACAGTGCTATATCAGGAAAAGCTCTTTAGCAGACATTCTTTTTTTATAAACCATAAAAGCCGAAAAGTGAAAGATTTCACCCATGAAACAATTAAGAATAATAAACAGGTGCAAATGTATATGTTCTAATTTGTGTTTAATTCAACTTGACAGTTTCCTCTCAGGCTGAAATGAGTGTGATGCAGTTATTCCTCTATAGCCCTTGACATTCAGTCAAGGTGTTATTCCCTCACCCTCACCCTCCTGACCTCGCACAAGGTTCTGGCTCGTGGTGTTCTCTCCGCAGGCTAATCTTGCCATGTCGACCGACAATTTTTACAATTTATATTAGTTTTATTATTTACGATTTTTTCTAGCTGTCAGAGGTGAAATTCTCATCTTAACCCATTATAGTTATATATTCAAGCTTGTTTTCTTAAATATTCATATAAAAATATTTTTTTATATGATTAATAAACAACTTCACAAACAGTTTGCTGAAGATTAGAGAAAAGTTAAGAGGACCATAGACAGCTTTTCAGCCTTTTTTTGTTAGTATAGATTTTCAAATAGATGTTTAATACATACACTGGTTGTATTGTCGTTTTCCTCTTCAAAGACCAAAGCAAATGTGGGCATCTTTAATGTTGTTCTGTTGTAAGAGAAAAATGAGTCCTTTTTAAAAGACCACCTTAAGCACTTTTATTTTGAACATTCCAGGCTTTCAGAAAAAAGCAACCTTGTTCATGAAAGTAATCCAACCTCCTTTTGTTCTGCTAGGCTGCATGTGCTAACCTGGGTCATTCCTTTCATTATAAAAGGGAGCATGCTGTCCTTATAAAGGCTGGCCTTCTCAAGGGTTATGAAACCTTTAGTGATGGTTTCAGGTTATCTGTGCCTTGCTATCACACCTCTTAAAAGATCTGATGGAACCTGTGCAGAAGGATGAACAGATTTTTCCTTCAATGATTTTAGGAATGTTTTAAATTTTTTTTTATATACATCTGAGAGTAAAATTTTTTTAATGTGCCATTCAGAAGCGTTATGTATTATTTATTTTTAATCAGCTGGTATGTGTGTATTTTGAAGAAAAAATGATGTCAAAGCAGACACAGTTGTATACACAGATGCTTTATGGGGGGAAAAAAGGTTGACCCCAATTCCATACGTGTTCCCTAAACTGTGGCCACAAAGGATATTGAAGAAAAATCAGATATGTGATAGCTTGCTAAACAATGCATTATTAGATATACGATACAATATTTAAAAAAATAATAACTTAACCATCGTATGATTCTCTGCCAAGCATAGCTAATATTTGTGCATAGTTTAGTTGTGACTGTAAAGATTTACTTAGCACCACCAAGTAAAGCAAGGCCCTAAGCAAGGCCCAGTTGCTTGGTTGTATAAGATAAATGTAACTTGCTCTGTATGCCTTAAGAGGACACTTGAAAAACATATGATGTGATTGTACGGTGTCCCAAACCTTTGTCTTAGATGTCATATACTTTATTACTACATTATAAATGTCTATTGAAATTTTCTTTTTTTTACAAATTTGTAATTTCATTTGTAATTAAAACTTTATTTTTTACCTCTACAAAACTCCAGGGCATTTCTTTGTAAAAGAGGAAAATTGCGGTTATTTGGATGGTTAAAACTCTTGCTGAGATTTTTGTGTTGTAAGATGTTGTATTAGATTCACACAGGACTTTTATCTGCCCCAGTGTGCAGCACAAAGGTATTTTTAATTGCGACCAAATCCATTGCTTAACGCACATACCTACTACACAAGCTTAACTCTCGTACATAGTACCCAAGCAGCATTATTCTTTCTACTATTGTGTAAAGGGTTACACCAGGTCTGCATGCACGATTAGACACTTGTAGACACAAGTTATTTTCTTTACCAGTTTGACTGTTAGCTCTTGAAACAAGCCTTTGCAAGATCCTTTTTTAGTAATGTCAGTTTCTTTTATCCTGTGTTCATCAGAATGGATAGTTTATTTATGTCCTCTCTTGTTTTCTTATAGGGTCCGCCTTGACCAACCGTCAGACTACCGTTATGTTGTGGGTTTATTACTAGTTTTTTTTGTGACTGCTCATGTTGGCTGTTTTAGGGATAAAGTTGGAAAAACCAGATTGAGATGGTTTGGACATTTGCATGGAAATAGAATATCTTATGTTCAGTCTTGAAACTATACACACAAAGCCAGGCGAATTCATATATTCATAAATGTGACAGTAAAGAAAATCTTTTTGTTTGTTGGACTTTCCCTTTTATTTTTATTTTCCTTTTTAAATGAGCTTAAAATTGCTGGTGCACAATTTACTTTTACACGTCCAATTTGCAGCAATTTTCCGTTTGGTGAGAAAAAGAGAGTATAAAACTTTACTGCTTTTTTTATACTAAAGCTTTACTGCATTTTGCACATGCATTCGTGTCTGCTCTATACTAAACTTTTTTATGCCGAGTTCTGTGCACTACAAAAGACATGTGACAGATTTATGATTCCACTTGAATTTTGGCAGGGATTTAAGTGATGCCGAAGAAGTAAAATAAAAAATAGGTTAATTGCTTTGCCATTTTGATGTGACAGGTTTATAACTCATGCGAAATGCAAAAAAGATATGAGCCCGATAGAAAATGGACTTTGCTTTGATAATGAAATTTGGCAGGCATTGAACATTTTCGTAACAAAAGTACACATCAATTTGCAGTTTTATTGGAACTTTGTCACACTTTGTGTACATAAATAGAAAATACAATTACAAAATTGAAATGTTAATCTAAGTTTGCCAAGCTTTAAAGGCCAAGCTGGTGTGTTCTAGACCCTAGAAAGTGTCTGTAAGTGTGCATTTGTGGCTTACTTTCTAAACTAATATTATTTTGTTAATGATTGTTCTATAAGCTAGGGCAAATTATGGTCTGTCCTGCTGATTTATTGCTACATATGATGAAGAGGATGTTGGCAGCGGAGTTAAGCTAAATTTGATCACGACAGAGTAAACATGGAACGCAAGTTTTAACTGACGGATATGTGTGTGTGCGTAGTACCCAGCCATGGAGAAGTGGAGACACGAGAGTGTTTGTACTACAACATCAACTGGGAGATTGAGAAGACCAACCAGAGCGGTGTAGAGCGGTGTGAAGGTGAGAAGGACAAGCGCTCTCATTGCTACGCATCATGGCGTAACAACTCTGGAATTATTGAGCTTGTAAAGAAGGGCTGCTGGTTGGATGACTTCAATTGCTATGACAGGTTAGTCATTATATGAACACACACACACACACACACAGCGGTCAATGGTGGAGAATTAACAGGTCTCTCTTTTTAACAGTTGTATAATGTACAATGTTTTTTTGTTTTTTACATAAATAAACAGTGCCACAAGACCCTGGAAAGTACTTACGATTACACACTAGCTTTTAAAAAAATTTAATTATATAATATAATTATAAAATGTTTATATAAAATATAATGACAATTTATATTACAAAATAATACATTAATGAATCTAATTGTCAGAACTTCAGCCATTTAGTGTAAAAAAATTACACAAGTAGGAAGGTTATTACAGGAGTGCGAGTGAGAATAAATTTGGAATAAGACACACAAGAGCATAGTAACTCAGAAGGTTTTATAATTAGTTCTTGGTCAGGTTTTCCTGTACTTTTGTCCATATACTGTGTATTTTGAGGTGGTAGCACAGTGATTAAGGTTAGACTGCTATCTGAAAGATAGTCTGATCCCCACTTTCACAGAGTTGCCACAGTTGGGCACCTGTGCAAGGCTCCTAACCATAATTGTTCAGTTTTGTTTAGTTGTATAAATGAGTCAAATGTAAGTCGCTCTGGATAAGGGCATATATACCTGACATATATATATATATATATATACCTGGTGACATATGTATACCTGGTGACATATGTATAACAATTATATTCTTTTTTTTTTCTTTTTTTTTAATATTTGAATTGAATGAATTTTCCTTTATTTAAAAAAATAGGACAGAAAGGTAAGCTGAAAGGAAAAAAAGGGGGTTGGGATCCAGAAAGGTCCACGAATCAGGATTTGAACACCGGACAAACACTGGACTTACTACCCACTGGGCTGCTATGCTGACCTCGACACCAAAATTGCAAAGTTGCTACTGGGTTGTAAATCTGTTTAAATATAATGATACACTTAGCTATTGTGATAGTTTTATAAATCCAGCTTCATGTTTGATGTATGTTTTAACTATTTGTTTTACTTTCTTCAATAAATTGCAATGTATATTATACTCTACAAGATATTGGGACACACATATCGTCACTGGAATTCTATTGTGCTGCCCCCGCCAATACACAGCCCTCTTGGATTACTTTGTTCCCTTAGGTGTTTACCACAGTAAACATTTATATTTATATTTTCCTACATTTTAGGGAATAATTTAAATACTTTTAAGGGTGAACTACATTTGAAATACATGACTACTGAGGCATACTATAAAAGAGGTAGCTGCACATGATGGACTTGTACACTGAAACCTTAAACAAATATAACACACACTCGTACATTATCACAGTCCTGTTTATAATTAATTACACTTTGAAAACATTGACAGGCTCTGAGTCACAGCGTACTGACAGTAAGAAATGGTATATTTAGTGGCTGTGTGACAGGCATCTTGAAAGCATACTTTTAAAAGAATCACCAACCTGTTTGGAAGCAGACATATTCATTGTGCAAAGTTCTTTGAATGATCAGATTTGGCTTAATGACCCACTGTTATTTAATGTTGCATTTCCTTCTGAATTAATTTTCAGGTCCTGTACTCACTGCTGACCCACTTTCTCTGCCACTACCTATGTGCTGGCACAGAAGAGACTTCCAGAAATATGTTGAATCAAATTTAAATACGTTAAAGGGGTCATGCTGTAATGCTGCAATGTAGCTCCTATATCTCAAATATCTCTCATCTTTCATTGTGACAGAAAGGTTCCACAAGATGTACTTGTTTTCTACCCAGTATGTGAGATGTAAATGCATTTGCCTGACAACAAAATTGTAGTGTTATAAACAGTGGAGCTTAAAATATAACAAAACTATTGAAACTAAATTGTGTTTGTTGTGTCAAGTAATTGTTAAACAATATTAAGCACAGCAAATAGTTTTGATCTTAGACAGAAATCTTGGTTCAAAAATTTTATTTTGGAATTCAAAACATGACATTTTAATGTAAAAAAAATTATTTATTTATTCGGCAGCAAAAAAACTTTGGTTTTGTTCGGATCTCAGTCATAGGGAAAGTGCCTTATTGCTGATTCACCAACTGAGCTGGTGGCAATGTTGGGCTCAAAATAACCAAGCAAACAGACATATTTTTGTGTAGATGCCATTCAACTGATAATACATAATATATCGTGTTATTGATGGTGTTTTTCCATTTCTGGTTGACCTGAGTTTGGGTGCTAGGTAAGAAAAGGATCTACGACGTGTGGGTGATTTCGTTATTCTAGGTTAACCAGATTGCCAATGTTTTGAGAGTGTAGTGGACTATAGTAGGATAAGGTGATAAGCCATTTAGGGCTTTATAAAAAAAATAACAGGCTTTTGAAGTCTATTCGATATTTAATAGGTATTACCAGATCACCAGTGCAATGTTGACAGAATTGGGCTAACAGATTATACTTTTGGTTCTGGTAAGAACTCTAGCTGCTCAGTTTTAAAGTTTATTTATAAGTCATGCAAAACATTTACAGCATTTGGCAGACACTTTTATCCAGAGCAACTTGCAATTGGGGGTTACGGGCCTTGCTGGCGCTAGGAATCGAATCCAGGTCTTTCTGGTACCAGTCTAAAACCTTAACCTATAGGCCACCCCTTCCCCAATCACCCAAAAAAGTGTTGCAATAATACAGTGTTGGTCATAAATGCATGAACTAAAATTTCCGCATTTAACCCGATAGCATCGGTCGTAATTTAGCTATATTTTGAAGATATTAAACTGCAATTTTACAAATTATGGAGATGTGACTCTCAAAAGAAAAAAAAGATTAGTCAAAAACACACCCGAGTACCTAACTAACGACAGAGCAGCCATCAAGTGTTATCTAGATTGTTTGCTAATGCCTTTGGGCTGGTCTGTAGTATTTTTTTTTATCAAAAATAATTAGAAATTATTTGTTGTCTATACATGCAGCTAGCTTTTTAAATTAGTAAACTTAACTAGGCTGTAAAGAGATGAGTGTCATTAGCATAACAGTGAAAGCCAATACCACATTTCCTAATATCCCCTATTGATAGCATGTACAGTGTAAAAAGTAATGGCCCTAGAACAGAGCCTTGGGGTACTAAATACTGTACTTGTGTGCGATATGATACCTTTTTATTTACTGCTTCAAACCATGCTAATGCACTTCCACTCATCCAGCAAAGTTTTCTAATCTATTGTGGTCAACAGTGTCAAAGGCAGCACAAAAGTGCAATAGCACTAATAGGGAGAGACAACCATTATCAGCTAATAGCAGCAGGTTTTTGGTAGCTATAATTAAGCAGTGAGTACTATGATGGGGTCTAAATCATGACTGGAAATCCTCAATCGATACCACTTCTCTTTAAGAAGAAATTTTGGGATCAAGTATTGCTTTTTTTAATGAGCTGCTTAATTACAGCCAGTTTGAAGGTGTTGGGCAAATATCCTTATGACAACAATTAAATAATAATTTTTAGTAGTGCACCTCAGGAATTTAGATGGAATCGGGTCTAACATACATGTTGCTGCTTTAGATGATTTGATGAGTTTATAAAGTTCTCCTATAGTAGTAAATGAGTGGAATTGTTTCTCTGGGAATTATGGCGCTTTACCCGATGTATTACTGCAGCTGTTTGCTGCATGTTTATAATTTTATCTCTGATAGTATTGATCTTACAATAAAAGTAGTTCATTATGTCATCACTGCTGTGGTTGACATCAGGACCTGTTGATGTTTTATTATTAGGTAATTTAGCCACTGTATTAAGTAACTGGTTGTGTTTGTTTTCTTCTAGGACAGATAAAAAGTAATCTCGCAGTGTTAAATGCATTTCTGTAAGATGGAATACTTTCCCTACTTGCAATATGAAATACCTCTAGTCTAGTTTTTTTCCAGCTGCACTCCATTTTTCAGACTGCTCTCTTAGTGCGACTGTGTGTTCATTATACCAGGGCGCCAAACTGTTTTCCTTTATTAGGCATTAAAGTAAAATGTATTTAAAATACTACAAAAGACTAAGTTGTTATTTTCTATTACATCATCAGGGTTTTTCAAGATGCAGGATATGCTGGGAAACTGTGATCAATCAGAAAGATTACTTATAAAACAGTCTTTAGTCTTTAACCTAAAGTCTGTATGTAAGTATTGGTTCTAACACTTTAGAAACAGGTTTCAGAATTTACAATTTTAGAAAAAAAATAGAAAATGAAATATCAGTTTGTTGTAGTATTAAGTGATCACTGGCTCCCAGTAAACATTAGACTATAGTAGCTGGAGTCTCTTTTTTACATTCCATACAATGACTAGATAACTAGTTATAATAACTAGAGCTCCTCTGTCAGTTATCTGAAGCGACTTTTTTATCACTTGAATAATGTACAGAAAAACATTGCTAATACATTAGTCTTTTAAATGTTCCCTAATTACGCTTTTATTCATTTTAGTTAAGTTAATACTATAAAAATTGTTTTTTAATGAGCTGATCTCATAATCATTAATAATCAGACAAACAACTATCATTTTACCCTGTTTATGTATCTGTAAAGCAGCTTTGAGACAATGACTGTTGTTAAGCGCTCTACAAATAAAGCTGAATTGAATTGAATAATCAAAGTGCACTCTCAAAACACACTAAAGATTTACAGAACAGGCTGATAAATGTTTACAGTAAAAAATTGACTAAAATCATAGTTACAGAGTCACAGTTCTATTGTTTTTTTAGTGTCACACAAAAAGCTCTGGATCTTAGCATTTTTTAGAGGCAGCTAATGTTAAAATTTGTGTTGCTAAACTACACTTGTGTAATAGTTTGGTTTTTCAACAAAAGATTTTAACCAATTTAACATGCAATCAGCGTTTTCTTTTTGTATTTTCTTTCACCCGGTTTGTCTTGAACTTTTGTTGCTACCAAGAAAAAATGCATCTTTATCTATTGATTGAATAATAAAGCATTCTGTCTTAGAAAAGAACGAGCTACTGCAGATAAAGTCCTGTAACTCAGACACCAAAGCTATTCGACCACCTCTAATTAAAAGTACAATAGATGATTTGTCTTCAGAAACATTTGTTTCTGCTGAAAGTCTTTTTTTTTACATAATAGTAACCATTAAGTTGGTCTAAATGTATCTAAATTCAGTTTTAATGATTGGACAGATTTTGTGCTGACAACTATTAACTCTTTGTTTTAGTGCTATAAGGCTTTAGTTATCATTTTTTAAGATGTCTTAACTTTTAATAAGGGGCAAAGCCTATTCATACATTTCTTTTAATTGTCATAAGTTTAATTCTGGCAAACTACTGGACCGTGAGCCTTAAGCAAGGTATTTACCTCTGAACTGCTCAGTCATATAAATGGGAAGTTCTATTAGATAAGACCATCTACAAAATGCAGTTAAAGTTAAATAAAACAAAAGAGAGTTCTTAAAACTTATAACAACTACGGGCAGGCATCACATTAGGCACCAAATGTTTAGTGTTTAAAAGGATTAAACTTGTACAAAACATTGTCAGTATAAACTGTCACGTCTCTCAGCTTAGCTTATAAACTGTACAATTGTTAATATTTAATGTGGGGTGGAGGTCAATTTGTGCTAGAATGGGGGGTGTTTTATGACCAATTTTATTTGTTTAAAATGGTTACAGGTATATTTTTAGAAGATATTGATACAAGGTTTTATTTGAGGCCATAGTTATTAAAAAAAATACTTTGCTGTAGGAAGCACAAGATATAAGGCGGCCTAGGCAGCAGAATAAAGCTGATACATGTGTCATGGGAAAAAGGTTGCTTCATTTTCCTTTATGTTCAACCAAAAGGTTGCTTCATTTTCTTTTATGTTCATTTTACAATTCTGAAATTAAAGGCTATTGTGAGTCGGTCTGCAAAATGAGTCTATTAAAGTGCAGCTGATCAGAAATTAAACTTGTTTATAGGCAAGTATTTCATTATCGCTCCAAATCTTGTTTTGCTTTTTGCCCTAGAAGTATTGGAGTATTGGCAAAGCACTTTCAGCACAGTTTACAGCAGATGGTTAACCAGTCACAAAAGTGCTATTAATAAAAGATTACTCCAGCAATTTTAGGTCCAGTCAGAGTTTCAAAAGTAAAGGTTTTAGATTTTGGCTGAAAAATATATTCCCCTTTTTTGACTGAAAACATATGGCTAAATTGTTTTTCTGCTGTTTAGATTTACGTGGCTGGTGGATCGCAGGCTCATTATATATATCAATGCATGGGTCACGACAGTATATACAGTGTTGCCCCCCTTCCTAATTTCCAATCTTTTTGCATGTTTGTCACACTTTATTGTTTTAGATCATCAATAAAAACCTTTATTTAAAATGAAAATGAAATGTTTACTTAAATGTTATCTTTGTTTTCTTCTTCTTCTCCTTTTGGGTGCTCCCATTTAGGGGTTGCCACAGCGAATCACCTGTCTCCACCTAGTCCTATTCTTTATATCCTTCTTACTCACACACACCAACTTCACGTTTTCATTTATCGCATCCATAAATGTTATCTTTGACTAATATTTACATTTGTTTAATGATCTAAAACATTAAAGTATGATAAAACATTTAAGTGTGACAAACATGCAAAAAGATTAGAAATCAGGAAAGGGGTTAAAACAAATCATAATGTAAAACAAATCACTAATACGAAGCCAAAGGTACAGTTATAGAAAGACAAGGTACTTGTTGCTTTTCATTTTATCATTTTTTGTTGCCGGTAATTCAGATGTTTTCAGCAGAAAGTTCATTTCATCATCTTGTTGTATTAACAGAAAGGTCTTGAGGCAGACCTACCTGGCATCTTAGGGGATGGTGGGTCCTGTTAGGACGTGCTTGTGTTAATTATACAATAATTAATTATAGAATGTTTTATTACAATATATTTTGCACTTTTATCAGATCACTAGTATAAAAGAAAAAACACCTGGATGTCCCATGCCAGAAAAGTTATAATATTACGGCCTATTACATAAACTCTACACTCACTTTTTTGTAAAATTTTGACCGAATAAATTATTTAACATTTAAATACAATGGGTTCTCCCCGCGCTTATCCATAGGAGTGAGTGGTTATTTGTCTGTGTGGCCCTGCGATGGACTGGTGACCTGTCCAAGGGGTACCCCTGCCGGTATAGAAAATGAATGAATGAATGAATGAATGAATGAATGAATGAATGAATAAATACAATGGTTACATAACCAGCATTTAATTGTTGTGGTCTAAAGTGTACAAATTCACTCAGAAAGAAAAATGTTAGTTTATTGCAATAATATGATCATTTTAGATCATGTCAGCATCTGATCACATAAACTTAAATTTTCCATCTTTAGCAATATGTTATAATCCCGTTTCAGAGGTTGTCAGGTCAGTGGGGTTGCAGATTTGATGTTCAGCATTTCCCTCTAGCACAGGCTCAGCCCTCTAAGGAGTGATTACTCTTCTTGTTGAGCATGCTCTCAGCCCTGGTTTTACTGAGAGGATGGTGCTGAATAATGGCCAGAATGCTGACTGTACATTAGTCAGTTTGTGCCTCATCAGCAGAATCACCAAACCAGTCCTGCATCTCTCCATCTCCTTGCACTCATGTCATTCATGCCTAAATGCTTTTTCTCTGCAGAAGAACATGTGTATTTCTTTATGTTTAGATTAAGCTGTTTTTAGGCAGTAGTTTGTACTTCAGCGGACAGTTGCTTACTATTACCCAAATTTGAGAGATCAGGGAAATACTGGTAGAAAAGTTTTCGTCATGGAGCTGCCATACAGGGCATAAAAAAGGTCAACAAGGACATATATGGATGTGATTGAGGACGTGAAGTTAGTGGCCTTGGTGAAGATGATGCAGAGAATGGAGCTAGGTGGAGGCAGTGACCCCTGAATGGAAAAAGTATCGCATCATCTTCCCAAGGTGTTGTACTGCTAATTGGAAGATCGGGGTTCAATGCATAGCATCGCCAAGTTACCACTGCAGGGCAAGACCCATAACCCCCAAATGCTCAATTGTATAAATTAAATAAATGTAAGTCACTCTGGGTAATGGTGTCTGTCAAATGCTGTAAATGAAGTTGTGAATCTTTATTTACTGTCCTTAAAAGGATTAAAATTTCAAAAATCAAATTGGGTTTCTTTTCTTGGGCCAGTCATGTTAAATTTTTTACACAAAAATATTGGGAAACTCAATTTGCACATTATGCTGGAACAGTGAAGGGAATTTTAATGATACAGCACCTAAAGAAATTATAACAGTTTGGGAAGATACCGTTCATGGTGTGCCAGTATGATGTACACACACATTTAGTCACATTGTGTATAATTAAGGCCTCTAATCTATGTTTAAATTTTAAGGGTTATGTCAGACATAATTTGCATTTAAATGTGGGGGAGTCAAGCTTCATGCTTTGATTATTGTGGAAGTCAAATTCTAAACCCTCCTACCAGTAGTTTAAGAATAATCGTATAAATGATCTCTTACAATTTTTTTTTTTAGCTTTTTTGTTTACTGTACCACAAATCCTTTAAGCATCAATTCTGCCTTTGCCAACCAATGCATTTTTTAAGAACAAACAGGAATAATGCAGTAACTAGTCTTACCTGTATTTCCTAAACACAGGCAAGAGTGCGTAGCCACAGAGGAGAATCCGCAGGTGTTCTTTTGTTGCTGCGAGGGCAGCTTTTGCAACGAAAAATTCACACATCTACCTGACGTGAGAGGACCAGGTAAGACACTTTTAATGAAAAATCTAAATTCTGTTTTTTTAATCAACTTTTATTTTCAATTGTGCCGATGGTGCATCAGATGGTGTTTAATTTGTGATTATTATCCCAGGCTATTTAAGCCAATTCAAACTGTGGAAGCAATAAGTGATTTAAATAATTTATATATCATATATATAATTTTTATTATATATATATATATATACACTCTCATGTTCACTCCTATTGGCAAAGTTTGAGTCACCAATCAATCTAATGTACATGTTTTTGGACTGTGGAAGGAAACCAGGGTACCCAAAGTAAACACCCGCAAGCTGTCTATCTATCCACACACACACACACACACATATACATAATACATTTGACATGTAATAGTCACCCCAATTTGCTGAAATCATGTAGACAATTTTTCCAGCAGTACTACATTACCACTTCTTGGCCCCTGAGCAAGGCCCTTAAACCAGTTAATTACTTTGAATTAAGGGGACTGCCAAACGCCCGTCATGAAAATGTAGAAGGAAAAATCTCATATTGATGCATCATGTACATTACTGCATCAAAGCACATAAATAACAAGGTGCTGAAAGGTCACTTTTGCTTTCAGCTTGGCTTCGAATCTCTTTATTGATTTTTCACCTGTGGCCCGTTAGCTTGTATACATCGCATTGTAACTGTGTTCAGCTCTGTACTGCTCAGGTTTTAGCATTATTTCAGCATCATTTCTATATTAAAGTCTGAATGGTTAGATGTTATGTTCCATGTAAGAACTGGCTTGGTCTTGTTTGATTTATGAGGGATGTTGTTGTATATGTATATGTATATTCTCTTTTTGATTCCCCCACTCCTTTTGGTTGCCATGCTACAGATTCCCTAGTGTATCTGGAGACAACAATGTCCATGGCAGTTTAACAAGGCGAAATTTGATTCATCAGATTCCTGCCATCATGTGGCTGACTCTGTGGCTTTATCTGTATTTTGTCTTATCTTCTGTTTTTTTTTTGCCTTTGTCTTTCTCTCACACATACTTACCTGTAACATGATGATGTGTGTTTGTCTCAGAGATCGAGCCCCCTCTTGTTGCACTCTCCCTATTGAACGTATTGGTGTACTCCCTGCTGCCAATTACCATGCTCTCTATGGCTCTTCTGTTGGCCTTCTGGATGTACCGGCACCGCAAGCCGCCCTATGGCCACGTCGACATCAACGAGGTTACACCCTGTTTTCAGTCCCCTCTGATCTATTCTCCAGACCTCTGTTAATTTTTGTATTTCTTATAATAGAAATACATTTTTTCCCACTAATTAATCTATTCTTACAGTGTTCTTTTTATTCTTTATCCTTTGTACATGGCTGCTTTTTTGCTCTTTTTATGTCCTAATTTTTGCTCTACAGATGCTCAGTTTTGTAGTTTTTGTAATGACTGTCACCATCTAGTGGTTGTTTTGCCAAAGTTTATTGCAAAGTCTTAGTATATACTGTGGATGGTTTTAGTTTAGTCTTAAATCATAAATAATCTGTAAATTATACTCTTAGTGCTGTAAAGATAATTTCTCCTATCTAACCAATTGTATTGTATTGTCTTTACACAGGACCCAGGTCCTGCCCCTCCTTCTCCTCTAGTAAGGCTTAAACCTCTGCAGCTGTTGGAGATTAAAGCTAGAGGGCGCTTTGGCTGCGTGTGGAAAGCCCAGATGATGAATGAATATGTAGCTGTAAAGATCTTCCCCATTCAGGTTTGTTCTCATGGTCGTGTGAGTCTAAAGGAAATGTAATTGTATGCATATCTGAGCAAGGCCCTTAATACTCTCTGTTCCAGAGGCCACTCAGTATATATGAGGATAAAATAAAAGAGAATAAAATATATATTTTTAATTT
>JAOTQW010000036.1:5646755-5673184 GCA_026260075.1 Sisor rabdophorus | reverse complement strand
GCCTTGGGAGACCCTACTGGGGGCATGTAGCCCCCGGCAACATAGCTCCTAGGGTACTTCTGGCACTCAAACCCCTTCACCACGATAAGGTGGCAGTCCATAGAGGGGGCATTTATTCTGATAAGCTGTTATCTCAATGACTGTCACAAAATCAGCCTAGATCAGATTATATCTTTAGTTAACAATGAAATCAATAGTTCACTTGTAGGGTGTAATTTTGCTTAATCTTTAAAAAATTACCATCCTGTATAAATATAACCTGTGCCTGATTGTCGGTTCAACTTTATCTTTAAACAGCAATCAATAATGGAGACGTTTTATCTGTCTAATATTGTCCCACAAAATTATGAGAACAACGCTGGCTTTTGGAACAGGTAAGGAGCACTTTTTTTAGCAGTAAAAATGTGGATCTCTCCCTGTGTTTGCACACGTTTAATAATCTGTGTCTTGTTTTAAGATTGGAGATGTATTGCAGAGAGCTGACGGAGAGGTTTCAGGATGTGTGGGTGATTTCAGGCCCTCTTACTCTTCCACAAGTAGGAGAAAATAAAAGGAAAAGCGTCTCTTATCAGGTACATAAAGATGGCGAACTCTGTTCGAGAGGTGGCAAGCTCTGGCTCAAATTCTGAAGCATAGATTAGCTAATTAAGCAAACTTTATATATTTTTGTTTGAATTAGTTTTTTTTCTAACATTACAGAAGTCACACAAATTATATATATATATATATATATCTATATATATATAGATATATATATATATATATATATAGCGCTTTTTACCCATTTCTTGCTTTTTTCTTTTTTTCTTGCCTTCTTTCTCTTTGTATTTTTTTTCTTTAATACTTTTTTTTTCCTTTTGTTTTTTTTTTATGCTATTTTTTTTTAGATTTTTTTTTAGTACTTTCATTATTTCTTGCTCTTTTTATCTATTCTTCTTTTCTTCTTTTCTTGCTTCCTGCTTTTTATTTTTGTTGGTTGTTTGCAGACATTCCTTGTGAAGTGTAATAACATTTTTGCACATGACCAGTAGATGTCAGCAGTTCATTGCCTGCATCTTTTTTAGCTTTTCACAATTTCTGTTTAAGATATTGCATCAGTAAGTCTTGCCTGATAAGAGTTTGTCATGTGTTGTCTCCATGTAAACTCCAGGCTTATTCAAAGGAGCTGATGCAAATGCTGAATTTATACATTCCTTTAGCATGTGTCTATGTAGCTGTTATGTCTTGTTCGGCTGAATGTGTGCAATTAATGGCCAAAATCATGAGCAAGCCTTTGTAATATATTCCCCAGGGAAGGTTATGTAGTTAGATGTATAGATTGTTGGTTAGCTGCATTTAAATAATTGGTGCCCAGAAAAACAAGGTAAAATAGCCGTTTTCTATAAGGCACAATAAAGAATTTGTCGCCCAACTATGACATCATAATGTTTCACATGATTTGAATAGTTGTTTTGATAAAGTATGATAGCATATAATATAAATGATGACATATTTAGGTAATTATAAGAATAATCATTTATCATGGAAGCAACATAACAGCATTATGCCCTTTTTTTTAACATCAGTACTGTGTGAGACAGGCGTGGAGCTCCAGCTGGCCAGGAAAAGAGTTAGCTTCTGTTAGGGCTAAATCAACATCGACAGCTACCCCCAGGGCTAGTGTGCATCAGAAATTGGCAGCGACAGGAGGCATGTTACCTTGATCTCTGCATACCCGGGCCTTAGGAGAGACTGTAGCTTAGATACCTCGCTTATTTCCCTTGTGCCGCTATGGAATGGAGTGGTTGTGCCAGTGCAATTGGGAGAATACTAGAAATTCTCTCCACCTCATGAAAATGCCCACTGGATTAGTGTTATGCATGTTTTATTATCATCATTTTACACAATATTAAATTTAACTTATGTTTATATACATTAAATGTGAAACACTTACTCTTAATTTACTCTTAAAAATATTGGTATTTGTCTATAAATGACTTGTTTTGATCTGTTCCTAATGCTTAAAAACGACTCAGCTGATTGGAAAAGATGATGTTGCCGTACCCACACATCTTTACAAAGTGATTCTGGTTAGGAAAGATCAGTCATCGCACATGCTGGCCCTAGCCGCCTTTGTGGTGCCTAACATGCCGATTGGTTTCGTTCATGATCTGAAGGAGTACCAGGTGAGCCTCACAGAGCTGGAGAAAATGTCAGGTCTGACCTTTTTCCCTAAACTGGACATGAGTAAAAGTGTGCAGAACCTGTGCCTACTGGACACCTGTAAGCTCATGGACTTTACACGCTTTACGCTATACATTACTGCCCGTAAGGTGAACGGTGTCAAATCCTTGGCAAAGCTAGAGAAAATAATGGCGGCACTTAAGGAAGCTGGTATCCATCCGGATGAATATTTAAGTCAATTGTACTTTAAAAAAAAGCAAGAACTATTAGAAAAGGAAAGCCCATAAGTCAAATGAGGACATTGACATTTTGAATCACTGTTTCCTGGTCAAAAGCATTTTTCATGTTGCATTTTTGAAAGTGTTTATAGACAATATAATTGAAGGTTTTTATATAAATTGTATTTTCATTAAAAAGCATACAAAACATTTTCAAAGAAATTATTTAAAATATCATCATGGGAGGAAAGCTCAGAATGTGGGTTCTATTTCTAGCACCACCAAACTAGCTCACCAAAACTGCTTAATTGTATAAAAAAATGTTGAATGTAAGTCGCTAAGCAATAAGGGCTGCCAAATGCCATAAATGTACTTTAAATGTAAATTTGGTAATAAATCATTGACTCTGTGTCTCTAGTCTGTTTTTGTTTTAACTTTATGCATTTCATGTGTTTGTGGTGTGCTGATTAGTTGTCTGGTGATACAGTTGTTATTCTACTTAATCTAAACATTTAAATGCATCATTCTCCCACCCTTTTTATGATGTATTAGCAACATTTGGTGGTGTTATATTGCAGAGGAAAATGCTGATGTTTTTTAGCTGTTAAGGTTTTGTGCTA
This sequence comes from Sisor rabdophorus, assembly GCA_026260075.1. Classification (NCBI taxonomy): domain Eukaryota; kingdom Metazoa; phylum Chordata; class Actinopteri; order Siluriformes; family Sisoridae; genus Sisor; species Sisor rabdophorus. The sequence continues at coordinate 5,670,183 of JAOTQW010000036.1, read as the reverse complement.
GTGAATGGAAGCTGAACCTGCACTCTTCTATTACTTTCCTTTCAACAAAGGTGCAGATTGGCTGGCATCATGAAAAAAGGTTTTATTTCCTGGCTTTCAAAATAGTGTTGATGCATGGGGTCCCTTGAAACCTGGCATGCATTAACAGCAGTTATGCCGCTTTGTAGCTTACATATCTTTTTAGGTACAATTTATAACTAAAGTTGTGTTAAAACATCTATATGTGGTTATTTTCCAACTTTCTGCATGCTGTATTATTTCAGTTTCCCTTTACTAAACCCAACACTTCCTAACCTGTTTCAGTATGACATGATGGCATGGTGTGCCAAGATTTAAACACATATGTCTCAAAAAAGCTTTCAACCCACCCCACTTATCACCAACTGTGTAAACAAGCACCGACTGTGTGCCAGGGCGTCTTTACCAATATCATAGCCTGAACCAAATAATGCTCTTGTAATCAAATAAACATTTTTAAACCTAAATTTAACTGCTTGAAGAGTAGAGATTAGTAGATAGACTAAAGTTATGTTTTATGAACACACGATTAGTCAGGCTTCCACAAGTATTTGTATTTTAAATGTTATTGTATGTTTATGCAAGTTAAATTATATTATAAAAATTAAATTGTTCTATATGAAACGCATTTTATTGTTTTTTTGTTATAGAACAAGTGGAAGTCCTGCTGTAGTTAATTGTTTTGCAGTGCTTTAATATATTTTAATTTAATATGTAATACATTAGGTAATTGAAAATAGAACCATTAAGCTCGAATCTGAGACTGTTTACCAGAGATTTAAATAAAAATAAAAGTAAACTATGCTATTTCTATACAAAAAAAGTATTCAAAAGTATTAAAAACGTTAAACTTAACTAAAAACATTGCTGCTGATTTGATTTTGAACTTGCTATTATATTCATGTACATATTGTGATTATTGTGAAACAGTGCATATAATCACACTGTGATACTGTCATTATCTTTATGGTGTTATGGCTATATTTAAGCTGACATTCTTGATTTATATTTCTATCTGAAACTCCTCTATTTTTTGTTTATTAAGGATACAAGCATCGCACACACATGCACACAATTTAGCTATGGTGTTTTTTTATTTGTCTTTCCCATCAAAAAAAACCAAACCCGTACTACCTGAAACAGTCTTCAAAATCCAGGATTGCCAGAAGGCCAGTGTTGAGTTATTAAATTGCTCCAGAAGGAGCATACAATGTCTGACCTTGTGCTCTGAGAGTCTAGATCGCAAATGCAAAAACTGCCCCCTTTGTTATAAGCAAACATAGGAAATACACAACCTTGTACACAGGTCCACATTGGAGATTAAAATGAATGGGGTCAAAAAAGTCAGTGTGCTTACCATAGGTTAAATGTCAACATTAATTTAGTTTATTCTGTTATTCTAAACGAAAATCCACATGTATATTTGTGATATACACATGTAATATATACGAGTTGTGAAACTGAACCATGTTTTGTTATTTAATTGCACTTGTTTTTGAAGGATGTGGTTATTAAAAAGCGAACAGTACTACCAGCCTGTGCTCCACTGAATTTTATGACATTTTCTCCTAGAGGTCAGAAGGACTAAAAGGTCAGGGGTTAATTGATTGTTATACTAAGTAATATTAGAGTCTGAAGCTGTAATAACAATAACTAATAAACAGATTAATGGTCATAGACTAGAGGTTGAACAAAAGGAAATATTCTGAAACCTGTTTTTTAAAACTAGATTGTATAATACCATTTCCTTAGATATTAACATACCAGTATGTTAAAAAAGATACAATTTTTAGTATGTTGGTAGTGCTCTGTAATTTCTTGTAATTAAAAACTAACAATGAAAACCAAAGAAAATTTCTGGAAACCAAGAAAATTGAATGTGCCCCCTGCGCTCATTATACATTTATAGTTTAAATTCACTATTGCTGTTGGGACGAGCCAGATTAACAAGTATGCTTTATATTTCTTTGTCATAGATCTTTTTATGCCTACTTTAAAAATGAAGACACAAATGTATCATGAATATATTACACAAAATTGACAAAATAAGTTGACATGCTAACCTCAGGCATCTGTTAAGCTGTCACATAGATATTCTGTGATTACGGTGTACTATTTCCTGGTTTCTCCTGTGGTTTCTCTATGGGCTGTGCTGCCTCAGCATGTTTTAACTCCAAGACAGTGATCAAGCACTGAGCAATTTTTTCTGCAAACGAGTCACATTCAGAACTTACTTTGCCAACATTGCAACTTCTGCATGAAATTCCTTTCGCCTATTAAAATATTTTTCAAGTAACTTAAAAAGTCACCTTTCTGTACTACAGTTGTTATAAATACTATTATGAATTAGAAACGGTACCACCGTAAATGTCAAATATGTCCTGCTTTGTTATAACTGTGTGACTTTTTTTTCTTTTTCTAACTGCTAATGAGTATTGTGTCTCAGAGGAAGCGCTCAGAAGACACCGGTGGGTTTTCAGCAGATGTTCAGTTCACCAGGTGCCTTTTTTATCTAGTGCTATAAATCAAAAAAGGGATGGAATTATATTACTTGATGATAATGCCTTTTTGTTAAACTATACTCAGCTAGGAACTGGAGGTGGATATCAATTTACAGAGTGTCTCGAGCGTTTTCTTCTTGCGAAGGATGTTTTATTCACACACGTATAACAATTGTTATTTAAGAAAGTGTATTTTTGGAGGTCACCTATGCAAAAAAATAAAAAATCAGAATTATCATTTATCTCCTTTATACAACTGAGAAATACATTCTCACAGCCCAAACTACCAAGCAGGCATTTCCAAAAGCAGCGCAATCAGTCTAATAGCAATTCTAATTTTTGGTTTTAATGTTTGGGCTTTGATATAAATAATTTATTCATAATTGTAATATGCATTTAAATAACTTCAGACATAAGAGTTCTATAGGCTTGTGAGTAATAGACACAATTTAAAAAGAAAAAGTGAATAACTTTATTATCGACAAATGTTCTAAACGTAAATATTGACACAATGCCCTTCAGCTAGTATCTGTAATATTTAATTAATAGTTCTAAAACGTTTCACACACAAAAACAGTTTAGTCCTGCTTTTTGCAGTATTGTAATTAAAATTAAAACCATAAATTTGGAACTTTGGCTTACAACTGTCGCTAGGGTCAGAAGATTACAAGAAGAGTACAAGAAAATAAAAGTGGTACGAAAAAGTGCTGGCCCCTTCCTAATTTGCAACCTTTTTGCATGTTTGTCACACATGCAAAACATGAGTTAACACAGTGAAAGTTTTTATTGTTAAGGGAAAACAAAATCCAAAACTACATAGCTCTGTGTGAAAAAGCCCCCCCCCCCCGTTAAAACATAACTGTGATTTATCACACCTGAGCTCAATTTCTCTAGCCACACTCAGGCCTGATTACTGCCACAGCCATCATCAACAAATGGCAAAAACATTGAACAGTGGAGAACGATCCCAGGAGTGGCTGGCCGAGCAAAATAACCTCGAGGGCAGCGACGACTCTCCTAGAGGTCACAACATCCAAAGAATTGCTGGCCTCACTTGCCTGTTAAGGTCATTATTCATGACTCCACCATAAGACAGAGACTGGGCAAAAATTGTCTGCATGGCAAGAGTTACAAGACAAAAAAACGCTGCTGAACAAAAAGAACATAAAGGCTTGTTTCAGTTTTACCAGAAAACATCTTGATTATTCCCAAAACTTTGGGAAAATACTTTTTGGACTGACGAGACATAAGTTGAACTTTTTGGAAGGTGTGTGCCGCATTACATCTGGTGAAAGAGTACCACCGCATTACAGAAAAAGAACATCATACAAACAGTAAAATATGGTGGTGGTAGTGTGATGGTCTAGGGCTGTTTTGCTGTTTCAGGACCTGGAAGACTTGCTGTGATAATTGGAACCTTGAATTCTGCTGTCTTCTAAAAAATCCTAAAGGAGAATATCCGGCTATCTGTTTGTGACCTCAAGCTGAAGCAAACTTGGGTTCTGCAGCAGGTCAATGATCGAAAACACACCAGCAAGTCCACCTCTGAATGGCTAAGAAAAACAAAATTAAGACTTTCGAGTGGCCTAGTCAAAGTCTTGACCTGAATCCAATTGAGATGCTGTGGCATGACCTTAAAAAGAGGTTCATGCTCGAAAACGCTCCAATGTGGCTGAATTTCAACAATTCTGCAAAGATGAGTGGATCAAAATTTCTTCTCAGTGCTCTAACAGACTTATTGCAAGTTATGGCAAATGCTTGATTTGCAGTAGTTGCTGCTAAGGGTGGCCCAACCAGTTATTAGGTTAAGCGAGAAAACACTTTCTCACACAGGGCCATGTAGTTTTGTTTTCCCTTAATAATAAAAACCTTTAAAAAACTTAAAGTTTTTTGTTTTGTGTTAACTCATCTCATCTTTGACTAATATTTATATTTTTTTGATGATCTGAAACATTAAAGATGAAACATCTGTAACAAATATGCAAAAAGACTGGAAATTAGAAAAAGGGCCAACACTTTCTCACACCACTGTACATAGTTGTATCTTTTCAGCTAAGGCATAAAGCACAATGTATAATAAACCTGTTTTTAAACTAGACTGCGAATCTGATACACCATTAAAGTACTGTTTGATCCAGCAGATGGAGGTGTAGCTACCTTAATGAGTGGATTTGGTAAGATAAACTGAACATAAATATAAACAAAAATGTAAAAAATAGATACATAACAGTGCAATGAAATGCAGTCTAGTTTAATTTAACAAAAATGTTGTAAAGTTGTTGCAGTTTAAGTTGATTTATTGTTAACTTTCATTTCCTCTTATCATAAGACATGAAATACTCTGTGAACTCTGGTTATGCTCATGAAACAGTAAGAATCCCAGCCGTCTCTTCACAAGCTGCCTTGTTGAATTACTGTCCTATGCGACATGAGATGGAAAAAAGCCTGCTGACTTCAGCCATCCTCTGGGACAGTTTACATTCTCAAAGGAACTTGCTTTGATGCGACTTACGAGAAAGGAAGTACGTGCATTCTCTTATTTGATTGGCTTTTGTTGGTTGTTGTTGCACTCAGAGTTTCCTCTGAGACAGATCTGTTGGCCTTCATCATTGCTTTGGCTCAGTCTGGCAGAAGTCATGTGCATTACACTTATTTCTTTAGGTACATGATTAAGTTAATTTTCTAAAGAAACTTAGATTTGCTTAGCATTGCTCAACACAAACTATTTGCTATTATAGAGCTATAATAAACATCTTTCTGAAGGGAAACACAGAATATTTTGGTCCATGTTCTAGCCTCATAAGATTTATAACATGACAAAATGTGTAGCAATTTAATGTTACACTGTGTAACTGTGTAATCTTTTATGGGGTGCAGGATACCATTTGGGAATCTATCTTTTCAGGAGATGGCCTCCTGGGGCCTATCCCCATTTTTCCTGTCCTTAGCTTTATTGCTCAAACAGGGTTTTTGAAACCTATTTAAATGTGTTAACATTTAAAAAAGCCAGGAGATGATTCTTCAGCATTTTCCCCTCCAATACCAAGGTTAAATGTTAAGCAATCTACTTGGAAGATTTAGTGAGCTAAGCCTTATTGAAGGTCATTAAAGTTTTGAGGCTGATATTTGGCAACTTCAAACTTGGGCTTCAACCTTCTCTATACAAATTTAACTATAGGATTGAGAGAGACTGGCCATTCCAGGACCTTAATGTGTTTCTTCTTTTGTTACCTTGGCCATGTGTTTTGGGTCATTGCAATTGTGGATTGCCCATCCACAACCCACCTTTTGATGCCCTGACTGGGGGAAGGAGGTTTGACGGTACATAGCCCAGGCCATTGTCCGTTTGATGCAATGAACTTCCCAGGGCAAAACACCCTCACAGCACAATATCTCTACCCACATGTTTAACTGGTAGGTTCCTGGGGTCATGGGTAACATTCCCCCACCTCCAAACACATTTGAGTTGATGCCAGAGTTTTATCTAACATATATATTTACAAAATATCAATCAGATGTTCACTGGCAAACTTCAGACGGCCTGGTTTCTTGAACAGGGGAACCTTGTGGGCACTGCAGGAATTCAATCCCTCACAGCATAGTTTATTACCAGTTATTTTCTTAAAAATGACTATGCTTTGATTATTGACAAGGTCCTTCTGTGTAGTTTTGAGGCTGATTCCTCACTGTTCTTATGAGATATTGTATGGAGCCCCAGACTCAGGTAGACTGACATGCTTAGCATAATATCTAGAGGTTGTCTTAGGGAAATAGACATTTGTGCTGCCAGCATTGCTGCAGAGGTTAAAGGGGTGAGAGGGGTCAGTCTGTCAGTGCTCACACTGTATCAAATCGGTCTGCATGGCTGTCGCCCCGGAAGGAGCCCTTTTAAAGATGATCCACAAGAAAGCCTGCACTGTGACATGTTGAAGCAGAGTATCCCTTTCTTTGAAGACTAAGATACAGGGGATGTTTTACATTTTAAAAATAGTAAATATTTTCAAGAAATTTAAGGGGTGTACTCACTTTACATTCTTGCTTATCCCTGTTTAGAAAGCAGTCCTTATATGACAACCAGTGAGAATTTGGCAGTGGTGGGACTTAAAACCAGATTCTACAAACAACCTATATAAAAAAAGAATAATTAAAATCTCCAACAGTAATTCCTGACAAAAAATTGTCTACTTATCTTCCTTTGAGTACTATATCAACAAATACACTTTGTAACTCTTTTGGTAACCAAGGCTTATTCAAGGTTTTGGTTTACATTTCTTAATTGGCTCTGTGGCTATGCGGTGGTGTAGTGGTCAGCACGGTCTCCTTACAACAAGAAGGTCCTGAGTTCGATTCCCAAGCATGAGTGCTTCTTTCTGTGCAGACTTTGCATGTTCTTCCTGCACTTGCGTGGGTTTTCTCTGGATACTTTTGTTTGGAATTCAGTTACACAAATTTCAAGCTCACTGGACTATTTTACGACACAATTATTAGTATTCAAATACTCAACTTCTTAGACTGTCGAGGTGAGCTTTTTGACACAGAGTACGCCATTCACGTTCATACTATTTTGGCTCAAAAAGTGTAAAATAAAGTAGAATGAATTTTTTAATAATGTATTTAAATACATTCAAGCGAAATTAACATGTTAAGATGAATAGACATGTATGTGGCTATGTCAGATAATAATACAGCAAAAAGTCAAGTGAAAGCGCTCTCTTCTTCTCCCACCTCACTTAACTTTGTTTAAGGTCATACAAAGCCTATGCAGATAGCAAAACTCTCATCTTAAGAGTGGCAAGGGTGCACACAACTTAAAACTGCTATTACTGTGGGGCTTCCAACCACTTCAACGTCACTTGACCCACCTCAACCTGCCTACATCTGGTTAATTCTAACCCACATCTGGGGGCGGCATTTAATCTAATTGATAAGAATAATAAATAATAATTTAATCAATTGATGAGAAGCGGGTTAGACAATTAAAATAGCATACCCTGTCATGCATACCAATACTTCAGATTGTAGTTAGGCAACCCATTGGCAGGGGTATTTTATACTCTACCTACGTGTGGGAAACAATCACATTAAGCGCCTATTATTTTACGATATCTTATAAAAAAAATCATTATTATATTTATGGTTTCAACTACATATTTAGCGCCAACCAACCCGAGGTTATCACAATTCCTAAAAAGTACCATGTTCTCATTCAAGTGTTGAGCAAAGCCAAAGCATCTAATCTACTTCCTTATTGTTCAGGTGACTGCACAATTTATCTCTTCTTCAATTCTGTGCCATGTACAATGGTGTGAAAAAGTGTTGGCCCTCTTCCTGATTTCAAATCTTTCTGCATGTTTATCATACTTTAATGTTTCAGTTCATCAAACAAATTTAAATATTAGTCAAAGAACAAAATTCAACTATGTGGCCCTGTGTAAAAGGGCCCCCCCTGTTAAAACATGACTTAACTTATCACACCTGAGTTCAATTTCTCTACCCACAATAGGACCTGACTGACAAAGTGAAGTAGACCAAAAGAGCCTCTGTAATGTTACCATCCTCCAACCACCAGGGGGCACCCTCAACTGAATGCTCAAAGTTGATGCGTTGAAAGCTGGAATGCCCTTTTACATCACCAGCTGCAGCAGGGTTCTTTTTTGTCAAAAAGAAGGTTGGTGGTCTTTGACCCTGCATTGATAACAGAGGGCTCAATGTTGTCATGCCTAACCGCTAACCTTAGTTTTAGTAGTTTTACAGCAACTACAGGAAGCTCATTCTTTTAACAAGTCCAGCTTACATAGTGCCTTATTCGAAGATGGCGTTTATCACCAGGGGTCATTATAAATATCTTGTCATGCCCTATGGCCTCGCCAATGCCCTCACAGTTTTTCAATAATTCATTAATGATATTTTTAGAGACCTAGTAAACGACTTCATTATCATATACATTAATGATATTCTGACATTTCTCATACCCTGCCCCAACTGTTTAGAGCTTCCTCTCTCAGACAGAATATCATCTTCTTTTCCTGCTGCCCTGTTAAAGCAATTTGTTTCAGGCCCATACTGTGGAAACCCAGGTTCAAGAACCTTCAGCTCTCATCAAGATGGAAGAAGCACCAGCATAGCCGGTTTAAAAGATTAGGAGTGAATAAATAGGTGTAAATGTGAGTGCGTGGTTCTTTGTCTATGTGTGGCCCTGCTATGGACTGGCGACCTCCTCTGCTTCTCACCCTATGTGCGCTAGGATAGGCTCCAACAGACGTATGTGACACTGAGGGAATAAGCGGGTATAGAAGATAAATGAATGAATGTTTGGATTACTATGTACAGAACGTTTGTTTGTGACTACTCTTTTGTGTTTAAATATACAAACTTGCATAATTGATTCATAATGGATGTTATTTTTTAGTAATGTTTTTAGACCAAACTTTTCTGTTGTGAACGCAGATGTTGCTGAGGGGATAACATACCCAATAAACAAAAAGTTGCCCCTGTCTCTATCTAGGACGTTTGTAAAAAATGATTGGAATACTGCTATTCCTAAAATTCTTTTGCTGTGCACACATTTTCCCCCCACGCAACAATTCTTTGATCTATTGTTCCTTTTACTGGTGTGAAGTCATGGACCATATTTGTTTTGTATAAAACAAGGGTGTGTTCAACACTAGTTTTATTTTTAAAGGGCGTTTTTGTAGTAACTAATGACTCAAACAAACAAAAAGTCTCTGTGTATAATCCACCAATTTGTTAGACATGCCTTATTGCTAAAAAAAAGCAGCTGGTTTTACTGACTTGAGATTGATGGTAACTATGATAAACATTTAATACAGTTAAATTTGGTGATTTGATATAAAAATTCTTTCTTGTATGGTTTTAACTATCCTGTGTCTAGATTTATGTTCACTAGATGACATGATTGGGAACTATTTTGGTTTTCTGAAGTTACCTTTATTTGCTGCCAGGTATAATATTTTTATGTTCTAGGACCCCTTTTCGGATCACAATGGCTGTACAGAGATGTTTTAGTGTAGTTTTATTTTCTCAATATTTTTATTTCTCAATTACTTTTTGCAGAAACATCTCTCTGGTTCATCTTGATGAATAGGTGGCAAAATTCCATACAATCCGCAACATATGAGGTGTTTTTTCTATGGAATAAGATATAAACATTTACCCAGCATTTACTTCTGACCCGTTTTTGACTGCATATGTGCCCTACATTGATTTCTCATGACTGCCTGATTGTATAACCGCATGAATTTATGGCCAAGTGTTTTGAGTAAATGGGTATGGGTAAAACATGGATTTTTAGCTTTATTTTTAGCTTCATTATTTTTGGCCTTTCTAGGAACATATGCTCAGTCCAGCATTTTACTTTACCTGTCTAAAACACTAAAATAACACAGCTTAAACCACCTTCTCTTGAGTCTCTGAAACTCACAATTCTTAGTCATTTAAAAACATTTTAATCATTTTATTTATTTTTAAATAAATATGTGAATTTGAAAGTAAAATAATTATAATCCAATTAATTCCAAAAGTTTTACAGATTCTTGTATTTAGGCATGTGTGTACGTATTCATGAACGGCAGGATTTATAATAGGATGGCTAGCGCCTTTGTGGGCGGGGTCACTGCTCCCTTCTGAGAGTACACACACATCCTCTGCAGCGTCCAGGGAGCTCATCAGGCCTTTGCTGTTATAGTAACCCCATACAGCAAACAAAATGCTCCTGGGCCTATATCCATTTGCTTAGAAAACAGAAAGAAGTGTGGAGAGTAGGAAGTGACAAGGGTACAGGTAAGAAAATTAATGAGTAGGAAGTTTCATCTTTTAGCTTACTTTTGCAGTACTTGCCTTTTTTGCTTGTTTTATGGCTATAAAATGCAGACACATGCATGTAAATTTAAGGTGAGCAATTCTAAGGGTTTTGTACAGCGTTTCTAACTGCATATTCACACCTAGCATTAAAAAATTAAAGGTCTTTGCAGGCTATATACACTGCTCAAAATAAAGGGAACACTAAAATAACACATCCTAGATCTGAATAAATACTAAATACTTCTGTTCTTTGCATAGTTGAATATGCTAACAACAAAATCACACAGAAAGGATCAATAAAAGTCACATTTATTAACCCATAAGGGTCTGGATTTGGAGTCAAACTAAAAATTAAAGTGGAAAAACAAACTACTAGCTGATCCAATAATATAATGTCCTTAAAACAAATGACAAATGAGAAACAGTGGTGTGTGGCCTCCACCTGCCTGTATGACCTCCCCACAACTACTGGGCATGTTTTCCTGAGGGATCTCCTTCCAGACCTGGACTAAAGCATCCGGCAACTTCTGCACAGTCTGTGGTGCAAAGTGGCGTTGATGGATGAAGCAAGACCTGATGTCTCAGATGTGCTTAATTAGACTCAGGTCTGGGGAACGGGCTGACAAGTCCAAATCATCAATGCCATTGTCTTGCAGGAATTGCTGACACACTCCAGCCACATGAAGTCTAGCATTGTCTTGCATTAGATAGAACTCGGGGGCAACCGCACCGGCATAGGATCTCATCTCGGTACCTATTGGCAGTCAGGCTACCACTGGCGAGCACATGGAAGCCTGTGTGTCCTTCCAATGAAATGCCACCCCACTATTACTGACACACTGCCAAACCGGTCATGATGGAGGATGTTGCTGGCAGCAGAACATTCTCCATGGTGTCTCTAGACTATACCACGTCAGTCACATGTGCTCAGTGTGAACCAGCTTTCATTTATGAAGAAGAGTAGTGAATTTGCCAATCTTGGTGTTCTCTGGCAAATGGCAAACATCCTGCACTGTGTTGGGCTGTAAGCACAACCCCTCACCTGTGGACCTCAGGTCCTCATACTACCCTTATGGAGTCTGTTTCTGACCATTTAAGCAGACACATGCACATTTGTGGCCTGCTAGAAGTCATTTTGCTCTGGCAGTGCTCCTCCTGTTCCTTCTTGCACAAAGGCAGAGGTAGCGTTCCTGCTGCTGGGTTGTTGCCCTTCTATGGCTTCTTTATGTCTCCTGATGTACTGGCCTGTCTCCTGGTAGCGCCTCTATGCTCTGGACACTACGCTGACATGGTCTCATTTATGTGCCATCCTGGATGAGCTGCACTACCTGAGCCACTTGTGTGGGTTGTAGACTTCGTCTTATGCTACCACCAGAGTAAAAGCACTGCCAGCATTCAAAAGTGACCAAAACATCATCCAGAAAGCATAGGAACTGAAAAGTGATCTGCGTTCATCACCTGCAGATCCACTCCTCTTTTAGGCGTGTCTTACTGATTGCCTGTAATTTCCACCTGTTGTCTATTCCATTTGCACAACAGCATGTAGAATTGATTGTCAATCAGTGTTGCTTTCTAAGTGGACAGTTTGATTTCAGTGTGACTGACTTCGAGTTACCTTGTGTTGTTTAAGTGCTGCCTTTATTTTTTGAGAAGTGTAAATGTTTATATTTAGTACAGAATTAATTTCTTTAAACACGACAAAGTGATTTATAGCCAATATAATAAAACAGCGATGGCAAAAATAATAACATTAATGTAAAAAAACAGGGATAAGTGTCAGAATCCTACATCAGCTTAAGCTGTTGTCTTGTTCGTGTCTGCAGAAACTGAATCTCTGGAGGCACCGACTGACCTGGCAGACTTACCATGGTTCTCTGAGGAGTCATACTAGTGCATTATTGACACTCAATGAAATATGTGCACATACAATATGTGATTGTCTCAAAAGAAATTCCACACATGTTTTCACAGTCCTTTTTAGTGTATTCTTGAGCAAACGAGTGCTGACATGAAAGTAAGTCATCATACACGTTTATTTGTTGTTTTGCAAGGCTTAAAGTAGTATTGGATTCAATTATTAAAAAGGAGGTTTCAAGATAACCCTACTATAACAACATGCAATATTTCTCTGTGCCGTATTAAATATTTTTGGCTCCTGTATGTCAAAGGCAACAGCTTGCAGTAAATTACGTTTCAGCTTCCCCATAGCTGGATCATCTCTTAATTCTGAGCATTATAAGTTTTTGCAAATATGTTTGGTTTACTAAATATAACAATATTTTATACCCTCAGTATTTCATAATTTTGTTGTTTAAATAAAGATTGATATTATAATATTCGATTAGCACAGAGTGTCTTTAATTACACCTCAGTGAGTCCGGCATCATAGCTAATGTTTGTTTTAAGTAAGCCAAATTTTTAATTGGGAATTGTCATGTAGATCAGTTATGCCTTACCAAACGTTCTGTCTTGCTAGTGCACAGTGCCGCTCAGTCAACACCCACACACAGTTATTATTTAGGAAGTCCTAGCCTCTGCTCTTAGCTTCTCCTGCCATATAAAATTAATCTATGCTGGCTGTGTGTGTGTGTGTTTCCAATAGCCCTAGTTGTGCTTTGACGAGGAGAAAGCTTGACAGCCCAGGGTCTGTTGTGAGCATTTATGTTTACTACTGCTCATTTTTGGAACACAAGATCCTTCTGTATATATGGTTCAACTTAGCACTTTGTTAACTGTTCTCAGCACACTTCTGCACATCTTTGGAAAGTTAAATGTTTACACTACAAAGATCCACTAAAAAGCCAGAAGTTTGTATATTAGATAATTTTACATATGTTTTCAATTTTGTCATATTTGCTTTTAAATTAACTCTCAGCCTTTTAGAAGGCTTATCTGTAGAGAGTTTGGAGTTTGGCCTGAGGGATTTGTTCTTATTTGTTTACAGCAGTATAGTGAGATCAGACAGTGATTTAACAAAAAACACGCATGCAGTGTATGCTCTAGTTTATCCAAACTGTGTTTGATATAGCTGAGGGTAAGTTTTATGAACGACATTCAAGTGCTTTAATACTGACCTTGGCAAACAATGGCTCTGTTTAAAACGCATACTACTTAACTATGTACAAGATTTCAGTAACTTATTTCCCAAGTGTTAAACAAGTTGCATATAGTATGGTTACGGCTTATATCAAAATTAAATGTACTGTCTGTCAGTTTAATATTGTCACATATATTTAACGTTGCAAAATGTTTAACTTGAATGTTAAACTATAGCAATATTTATTTCTTTACACACCTAATGTTACTTAAAGCACTTAAATAGTGTGCACTAAGGCTTTCTGCTATTTTTGCATATGATGTGTCTCATGGGATAGTGAAGTGTGCATTGCATGCATACTGTACTTCAAAATGTAATATAATTTACATACTACTTGACATACTACTCAACATAATCTCTCCTGCTATATAGAAAGGAAGTATGCAATTTCAGATTCCAGTCTTAAGGGGATTTTTGCGGAGGGTCTTTTTTTATTCTGTAACAGTGTTTGTGTGTCTCAGTTCAGTAAAAGATGTAATGCCACATCAAACCCTTATTTGGGCAGCATAGTTGGGTGTCCACTGGTCTCACTAGTGTCACTTTGTCATTCAATACATATGGCACAAAAAATTGACAACGTTTTCAGGATATTGAAAATGACTGTAAATGGTTGAATTTGAACATATTTCCAGAAGAGGTATGTCTGGCTAATAAAAAAAAAAACTTAATATCTCTGTGAAATGTAAACAGCATCAGCTGGGCTACAGTCAGCAGTTTTTAATCTACAAACTGCACCCCTTGTCTAGCCTGATGAAAAACAGCTTAGTTACTATGTGAACCATATGCCTGTCTGTTCAACTATAAAGTACCGATGTATAACCTTTACTTTTATGGGTATGATTTTTTAAATGCAAAAAATCATGCTTTAAATGCAAGGTCTAAAGTTTAGCCTGGGTTTCAGTTTGTCCCAATGCTATTTAGTAGGGCATTCGTGTAGGGCAGTTAGATCCCTTTCCTTTAGGAACCTCACCTTACACACAGAGACACTGTCATGCTGGGACATGTCTATTACTCTTAGTTACAGTGAAAGGATGCTAAAGCATATAAGACATCTTATACAGATGTATATGGCAAGTGTGTAATAAAAGTGTCTGGAATGTTTTTCACGTTCCAAATATACTTGCATAAATTAAAAATTGGATTATTTAAAATATACTTGCACAAAGAAACTAGGATTTTGCAGCTAATTGTAGTGTTTCTTAACTAGAAGTGCAATGCTACTTTAATCCACAGCTGTTCAGTTGCCTTCAATATAAAAAAAATTATATTAAGTAATGTCTTAGTACTAAGTAAATACTTCGCTACATTAAGTTCCATTAAGTAATCAATCAAAAATTCATCTGTCCACAGTAAAAGGTCTTTATTGAATAAAAGTTACTCTGTAACAGGTACTCTCTGTAAGAACATCTCAGAACAATCTCAGGTATTTTTTAATCCTTTGCTTTTTGATTGTATAATGTGTTATCATGGTAAAAGTAGTGCCTATGCTAAAAGCCTTGTAGGGAGTTTAACACGGCATTAACCTGTTATAAGGTAATGTGACAAACTGTCTCATACTTTATGCACTTCAGGCAGATGAACTAGTTTTTCAGTAGCTGAGTAAAAACAAACTAGAACTGGCCAAAATGTGTTTCTTAAGTGGCAATTTAAGTGACATTGCTGTGTTATACCTGATAAACAATATGAAATAACAGTGGCATATATATAGGTAGAAGCTGAAGCAGGATATAACATTAAAGGTGTTTAATAGGATAAAAGAGACATGCTCACAACGGCAATAAATCCTGTTGTTTATTTGACTATAGATTATACATGTTCTAATTGGCCACAATGCTTTTCAGTGACTATAGTCTCCTTTGCAAGTCCCTTTCTTTTAAATAAACAGTCTGGGGGAACAAAAAGGGCATCACACAATTGAAAATTTACAAATGTGACTAAAAACAACAAGTTGTCATATTGCAGCATGCGCATTCTAACAGTGTAAAAATAAATAAGTAAATACATACATAAACAGGCACAGAAATTGAGGGGCAGATGATGGAGCCTTTTAGGACTCCAGAGGCCAACTCTGGCTCTCTTCTGGTCATCAGTACTGGATTATAGTTTTTATTTTTAGCCGCGATGCCTGATACCAGATCAGTATTTCTTCCCGCACCATTCAAGCTCACTTAAGCAGCATCAGAATTTGATCACCAAAGTTTTTTTTTAGGAAAAAAATAAAATAAAAACTACACATTTAGCAAATTCTACTATTTATAAAATACACTGCTTACAGATAACTAATATTTCTACATTATATTAGCAAAGCATAGTCAAAATATGCCTTTCAATTTCTGAATCTTCTATTGCACAAACGGGCATTTTAAAATGTACTGCAGATAGAAAAGTTTCCCTGTGCTTTGTGAGTGATTAAATACAGGTTGTGTACATTTCTAAGCATTAGTACTGAAATTAGAAAGTAGTAATTTGTTACATTCTTTGTATGTGTGCTAAAGTTTTGTTTTTTTGGTTTGGGGCCAAAAAAATGTTTTGTTTTTTGGTATGGAAAAAATGTTACAATTTCCATGTCACTTAATATATCCATAATATAGCTGTAGCGTTCAATAAACACAAAAGTAACCTGGCATACATACAGAACATTTGTTTTATTAATTCATATTAAAGGTTATGATTTAAAATGTCAAACACTGTTAACAACTGTAATTTAGATGACCCGGACCAGTATGGGTGCTTGTGCTGAAAGTATTTCCTTTCTTTTTTAAATATTTAGCAGATTAGGCAAGTACTGTTAGAGTGTATGTTTTTTTCTCTCTGTATTGGTGTACTTTACTGCATACTATTCTGTTTTTTCTCAGCTGTTTGACACACAGCTTCCTTCTGGGTAATATATGGCTCCTTTCCTGTGCAAAAAAAATGAAAAGGGAGTTAAGAATTCTTAGTTACTGTCTTTTATAATTGGGTATTTAAAGAATGATGATATTTTGTCTGCTCTGCTGTAACACGTTGCACAGCAGAAATCTCAGAACACGCTGTTAGCACCTGTATTTACCTCACTCCAAACATAATTGATTCTGAAGAAGCTAAAAACTTATTCATTCCAGAAAGTAAAAACAATGTCTTGTATATTTTTTATTAACTGTAATGGTTATCATTTGTAAATTTAATGTTTTTAAGATGTTATACAATGCAAGCAAGCCCCATATGTACCGACTTGGATTACTGAGCGGGGAAAAAGGAAAATCTGTTTCCTCTAAAAAAAAATATTTGTTTTCAAAGCTCCCAAAATAAACATTTTCAAACAAATAAGTTGTTCACTCACTGTGATGTGAAGCAATTGTTCAGTCATCCTCATAAGAAAAGCAAACAAA
The DNA here is from genome assembly GCA_026260075.1 of Sisor rabdophorus. Taxonomy (NCBI): domain Eukaryota; kingdom Metazoa; phylum Chordata; class Actinopteri; order Siluriformes; family Sisoridae; genus Sisor; species Sisor rabdophorus. Next base: position 5,653,378 of record JAOTQW010000036.1, on the reverse strand, counting down.
AAATTTTTTAGATGTTTTGCATTTCATTTATTGAGCTGTGAGAAAAAGCCCTTTGTATATTTTTAAAAACATGATCTTTTTTACTTCTACACATATTCAACTCGTATACATGCAGAGCTGTAGCTGTGTTTAAACTAATAAAGTTCCTGTTATGATAGAACATCTAATTACATTTATTTAAATAATATCTATGTATAAATTGGTTAACAGTGGGAATCTGTGCCACATTTGTTTCCATGCTCTTTTGTTATTAATAAGGGTTGCTTGTATTATTCATTTAAAACTGCAAGTGATGTGCTCAAAAACTTAAATGGATTTAAGAGAACAATCTCCTTAGCTAGATGATGGGATTACATTCAACGTTAAATGGTTATTGACGTAATCCTCAGAAATAAAACAACTTCAGCATGTCCTTTAACGATGAGTCAACAGCTTTGACATGTCTTTTAAGGATGAGTCTTTTGCACTGGTGAAGAGGAATAAAACAGGATTTAAATTCTACCAGGCACACTTGGGGTCTATTGCTACAAAAACAGCCCTTCCAATAAACCTGCTAACCTTACTTGAAAAACAAGTGGATTCATCTCTTGTTGATTTTGAGATACAAAACACATGTTCTGTGGTAAAGAATATGCCACGGGGTCAGCAAGAGTTTCCCTTTAGACATACGGTTGACATAGTATAAATTACACATCAGTTCTGGATTCAAATATACATTTAAAATCAATATTCAAATATTTTATCGAAAAGTAGCAAATTATTGCTGAACTCAGTATGTGCAAAATAAGAATTTCTTTTCAGCCTTCAGGAAAAAAATTTGCCATTACATCTCTAAGTGATGCGGTTTCCAACATGCAAAATAAATACTCTTAAAATAAATACACAAAAAATGTTTACATGTGCAGTAGGTTCGATACTTTGAATGAAAGCCTGTGCAGTCTTTCGGTAGCAGTGGATAAAGATGGATCTACCTTTGAGTTCGATGCTGTCATGTTTGATTGTCTTTTATTAGTCCTGATTATAGCATCCAATGACCAGACCAGGCTGTTTGTGAGACTGGTCTATAAAAATATATGAAAAAAAACAAAACGAAAAAACAGCACAAAGAAACCCCACAACTATAGTACTGCAAATATTCCGGTTCCATCTCTCATCGCTAATGACACCACCTGGACTGGACAAAAGTAATTTCAATTAATATTTTTTGGTAACATTAACAAGACTATATTTTGCATTTTCTACTTAGTGTGAAATCTGTTGTCAGAAGGAGATCACACCAATTTACTGTTTAATAAACTCAAATTGTCAGGCATACTATTTAAATGTTGATTAACTTGTATTTTCTTTAATTTAGGATATATCTGTTACATCTGTGATATAACTGCAGTTAAGTGAGTCCCACTCATGCGTAAAAACTGAAGTGCGGTTAATGTGTGCTGTCTACACTTTTACCCCTGTAGATTCAAACAAAAAAGGAAACACAGGAGAATAAAAAAAAACTCGACATCTTGTTGCACAGTTCCACGTTTCAAGAGTTTAAGTTGTTGTCTGAGCTATGATACATTCTGTAAACAAAAACAAAGCAACAAAAAGAATAATGTGTGAGAGAACATTTTATACTTAATGTTATAGAAATGTTTCACGGTCTTTGTCAGGGGCAGGATTGCTCAGGTCACTGTTCCCGGGCTCAGGTATTAGAGCTTGGAAAAGCACACTAGTGGCTCTTGTCACACTGTCATAAGACGGTGGGGAGGAGGTCGAGGACAGAGCCTCAGGTCCATAATTCTCCTTCAACATGAAGGCTATGAGTCCTTCCTTCTCTGGTGGACTGTCATCCTCACTGCTGGCAGCTCCTTCTAAATTGATCTGTCGATATATGAATGAGGCTTGCCTTAACTGTCTCCGCAGTAAATGTCTTCTGTAGGCCCTCTGTATAACAATCGATGATACCTCTTCTTGCTTTCGTCTTAAAGTTGTCGTAATGGGCTCGTATGAGATTTTGGACGGATTCGCCATCATAAACTTCTCCTCCATTTGTTGCTTAAGAGCATCCATTTCATCTGATTCACCCAGCACACGCTTGGTAAAGGCAAACAGGATGTCCAGGCAGTGAATCTTGTCACCGCTTACCATGGGCAAGTCCATCGAAATCAGTTTAATTTTATTAGGCTTAGCGATACGTAGTGGCTCGGACAGTGAATCTGCAAAATCCGAAAGCTTAGCGTACTCAATGAATTGTGTGGCTTCGGGGTCAAATTTCTCCCAAACCTCATAGAACATTTCAAAATCATCTTCACTAAGTGGCTCAGTGCTCTCCTCTGTGGCCACGCTGAAGTTCTCAAGAATAATGGCAATGTACATGTTCACCACAATGAGAAAAGATATGATTATATAAGTAACAAAAAAAGTTATGCCAACTGTGGGGTTCCCACAGTTGCCCCGGACTGTAGTGCCTATGTTTGGCACATTGGGGTCACACTCTTCAGGAGAGTTATTCAAAATGGGGCTGAGCAGACTGTCCCAGCCAGCTGATGTTGTTATCTGGAACAGGCAAATCATGCTGTTGCCAAATGTCTCAAAGTTGAACATGTCATCAATTCCACCTTGCTTCTTCACATAGGCAAAATTTGCCATTCCAAAGATGGCATAGATGAACATGACTAAGAAAAGAAGCAGACCTATATTGAATAATGCAGGTAATGACATCATTAAGGCAAACAGCAACGTTCGGATTCCTTTGGCTCCCCTAATAAGGCGTAGAATACGTCCTATTCGGGCCAGTCGGATCACTCGGAAAAGTGTCGGTGAAACAAAGTATTTCTCAATTATATCTGCAAGAACGACACCTGGAAAACAGAATTTTTAAAAATCAGCAGTTTGGTAAGAAAGTTGTAAAATTATTATTGTGGATGAAACATAGCTTTATATGTGAATACTTCTGCCTTAATTCCTCAGCTGTTCCTGAAGACAGCTATGTCTTAAGGAATAACATGTGGTAGTGTCCATTTTTAGGCTATATTAATCTGTTATGAATCAGAATTAAGAAGGTGGTTAAAATGGTATTAAATATTTAGAGAATTTGACCAGTTCAGATTAAACTACATGATCCTTGACATAGAGGTGTATTTTTGGGTTGAGAAGCAATATTGCCTAAAAATGGACACTGCCACACATTTTTTCTTTGACCTCACAAACAACTGTCGGATACTTTAAACCTAAATCTTCGTCAACTTCCCTATCACCTGAATTGACACACTCGGATTGCAGTGTTTACCTTCACCTTAACGCCGGGCCCCCTCTTTTTTACTCACTATTTTCTTCTATAGTCTACTTTGAAAACTGGCCAGACTTCTTTTTTAGTAAGGGCTGTCTATCTCTAGGTAGATATAGTGCTACCAAATCTGGCCCAGAGGTAGACCTTGATTACTCAAACCAAGGTTAGTTTTCTTTACAGTTAATCTTCTTCATGTGGCCGATAAAGTGCATACATCTCTGCTGAGTGATTCCTTGATTTTATAGGTTTATCCTGTTGTTGTGGGGAATTTAACTGTACTGTACTGTACAAATTTCAAAAATTAGTTAAGTATACTCTACCCTAAATGCAATAGTTTATGTAGGTAAACCCTTACATACAACTTGTATTTTGTGAGTAGTTAATTCTATAACTAATATCAAAACTAATACCTCTTGATGGTTTTTAGCGTTTGTTGAATTATGCTCTGGGTGCTTTATAACCCATCTCATCTTACCTACGATGGAGAGAATGACTACTACAAAGTCAAATATGTTCCAGCTGACAGTGAAGAAATAGTAGCGAAGGGCAATAATTTTGATGATGCACTCGGTGGTGAAGATGATGATGAAGGCCAGGTTGATTTTGTACAGGATTGACTGCATGTGAGCAGACTGCTCATCGGTCTCCACCATCATGGTCAACATGTTCAGGAGGATTAGCAGCATTATAATGATGTCAAAGGCTTGTTTTGCCACCAAGTCAAAGAAAAATCCTTGAAATGAGTTCTGAGTGAAAAAAAAGGTTTGCATAATTGTTACACCTTTGATTTATTGGTAGGTATTATACTGTATATACATACATAAATACATATAGTGTATGTGATATTTCCTATAAAGCCAGACTAAACTAGACAAGGGAACTAAATCCATAGTAATGCCAATAATCAAATAACCACTTAGATTTAGTGTCACCCCTGCTGCTATAATAACCTTTATTTGTCCGTTTCCATTCAACCGAAATTTTGCAGCATGATTGTTAGCATTTTCCTGTTTAGGCCAAAAATAATTAGCCGAGGTCCGGATTAGATTAAGTTTTCAGTTCATACAAAAGGTGTTTAGTATGGCTAATATAAGATATCCAAGTTCATCTGCTCCAACCATAATACACAACGTTCTCAAACTAAGGGGCTTTTTGCACATGGGTATTATGATGAAACACCGCTTGGCCTTTTAAGCTTCAGTAAAAAAACATTTCTATACACTACAGCATATAGAAACAGTTGTCTGCTGCCTGTAACACAATGTAAAATTGAAACAGAGGCATGATGTCATTGTTACATCTCCTTTACATTATCTTTCCATTTTTAATTCACTGTGGACTTTTTTTTACTTCAGTCAAGTGTTGCTATTGTTGGATTCTCCTCTTCAAAATATTTTATGTATCCAATAGGATACCTTTAAGGCCAGTCAATGCAGTGAGTCTCATTGTTTATGATACCCTGCTGTTGTAAAATTGAAGATTAAGACCTGCTATTGTCTTGCTGGAAAAACAAAGAAAAACCCAAGAAAATACATTTTCTTGCTATTAGGTACCAGTAGGTACCTTATACATACTGTATACAATCCTCTTATGCAGTGACAGATGTTTGCATTTGCATGTTACTTCCAGCTGATAGTGTAAATGTTATTTTTTGTCTTTGGCACTTTTGGTAATTATGTCTGTTTTTCTCAAACTACGAATCCATATCCACTTTCTTTTGTTCTGTCTGATTTAAACTTCATTAAGAGAATGTTTGCACAGAATTAATGCATACATTTCCTGCCTCTAAATACAGTTTAGAGTTGCATTTCCTGAAACAGAGGTGGTCTATGGTAAGTGAAAAAGCTTTAATAAAGACTTCTAAAAAAATTGCTTCTTCTAAAATGGCCTTATCTTGGCCTCAAAGGTCACAGAAATTGGTCTTCATGATAGATCAGGATTCACTAAATCTTTTTCCATTTTTTTGGATTTGAAATATTAAAGGGTCTAAACTTCTGAACATGCATCAAGCCATCACCAGCATTTGCTGGATCATCCTCCTCTACCCAATTATAACACAAGTTAACAATTTTCTTGCTTATTCTGTTATAATTAAAATGATCTGTCCCAACCCTTTTTAATTTGTGTTGCCGGTGTCAAACTTAATTAATTTGGAAATGCATAGTTGATCTAAAAATAAAATCTAAATTTTTCTGTAATCTGAGTTGTAGCTTTATACTCACAAAAGGCCTAGGAATAGGTTTCTGAGGTTTTTTTGATCCAAGTTTTTTCATTGCATTGTAATATTTTTTCTGTTCTTCAGTCATGAAGATGTCCTGTCCACCTAGGTGCAGAGAAACTTCACTATTATTTTTGATGTACTCTATAGTATAGAAATATCATAATATTATAATGTATAATACAACGTAGTTAAATGTTTATTGAAACTTATCTTGCGTTTTTGTTGGTTAAAGTTGTCAATTATCACACCGATGAATAGATTTAATGTGAAGAACGATCCGAAAATGATAAAAATCACAAAGTATAGGTACATGTACAAGTTGATCTCTTTTATTGGCTGTTGCTCCACCTGTAAAGTTTTTACATATTGTATACATATTGTATAGTATACAGTAAAAAATTGTGATTTTTTTTTAACATGATAACTATGAATTGATAACATCTTAATAAATTATTATTTTTAAAATCAGTTTCACACTTACCCCTCGTGAATCCACTGCAGCATACATAATGTCCATCCAGCCTTTGAATGTAGCCTTAAAAGAGAAACAACATGCTTACATAATAAAATGCTTACATTATTTAAAACTATTACTTATGCTACTAAAGACAAGCTTCTGATTAATTCTGCTATATGTAAGTAATACAGGTTCTACATGACCATTGGTGGAGAAGTACTGACAGTTTCTACTTCTGTAAAAGTATTACTACTTCAAAAAGAAAAAATGTAATAAATTTAGTTTAAAAACTACTTAAATCTGTTACAAAGTACTTCAAAAGGTAAAATGTCAGTTTAGTTTAGTTTAGTTTAGTTTAGTTTTAATTCAGAATTTCTGGGTTGTTTTCTGTGTTGCACCACAGAGAGCTACCTATGGGCAATTCTGAATGTTTCGAGTCGTATGCTTTAACAGATCATAAATATATACAAATTTGTTTATATATCACCATAAACACTGTCAGTTTTTTCTAAAGCCAATGTAAACAGTTGTCATTTTTGCATATATAATTAATGTTTATAAAACATTAATTAGGGGGAAGGTGTGGCCTAGTGGTTAAGGTGTTGGACTAATACTGGAAAGACCGGGGTTCGATTCCCAGCACCCCCAAGCCACCACTGTGGGTTCCTGAG
>JAOTQW010000036.1:5618518-5630640 GCA_026260075.1 Sisor rabdophorus | reverse complement strand
CAGGACCTTCTTGTTGTGAGGCAACTGTGCTAACCACTGCGCCACCGCGCCGCCCCCTGCTCAAAATTATGTAGTAAAATAAAAAAGAATAATGTAAATTTACATCTGCAGAGCTTATTGGTAAAATCTGGTCTATATGCATAAATGTATAACAGGGTCAGTTTGTAAGGGGAGCAAAAACGAGAAGAAATATAAAATGAGGAACCCGGACAGCTGTGGAAAAGATGTGCATCCTGACATGAGGCTGCTGTATCCCAGTTTCTTATTAAAGGAGAGGGAAATGTGCTGTGGCACTATCTTAGAACAGTGGAGGAGGTGAGAATAAGCTTGAAACTACACCCAACAAATGGAAACAAGAAATTATGCATTACCACCACTGGGTAAGATCATCAAATTAAACCAGGTCTTTTTATTTAAAATGTCAATGCTCAGTACATGTGCATGTCAATGTGAAAAAGCAAAAATATATTATTTAATTAATTAATGCCTGTGTAACTATGTGTAACTCATTCCCAAGCTTGGGGTCGAAAGGTAGGGGGAACACCCTGGACAGGTCACCAGTCCATTGCAGAGCCCCACACACGCACAAACACACGCATGGGCAATTTAGAATCACCAATTAACCTAATACATATGTTTTTGAACTGTGGAGGAAACCCACGTAAGCATGAGGAGAAATTGGAATTACTCAGCATATGATTTCTCAGCTGCCCACACAGACCACAGTCTTACATTTAAAACAATAAACTAAAGCCTTCACTAAGCCAACCTACATTTAAATTACTTACACATGTAGTAGAGCCTCTGAGGGTTGATTATCCTATCTGCTTCACCATAAAGTGAGAGACAAATGTAAACACGCTTGCTAACAGATTTAATGTGATCGAATTGTAATTGAATATTGAACCAGTGTGCATGAAGTCAGTGACGGTAGGGTAATGACATCTTTATATGATGGCTTTTATGGCAAGTAAGGATACATTCATACCAGAGGCAACCACTCGTTAATAGCCCTTTCTCGTTGGCAGGGCATGCGTGTATGGAATTCAAACACTGACCATGGTAGTGCACCGTTTACATTCCAGCACCGTTGACCACCACAAAAGCCCCTATAAATATATCAATGCAGGGGAGCGAACATGCCTTTCACCACAGGAGTCAAATAAAATCAGACCCATAGACAGTGCAATGTGCTGGCAGACACAGCCTCTCCATGATGGATCATGTTTACAAAGGTACCCTGGCATACGTCTACTGCTAAAAAGGAATGGAAGCAACAAAACAGCTACTTAATTCTGATTTAGCTTGATATAGAATAACTCTATCCAAGGATTAAACATTATCCTGAATGGAACCAGCTTAAAGGCAAAATTTTAAATATGACAAGACAAGACGTCTGAAAGACTACAAAGTACTAAAAACATCAATAATGCAATTGAATCTGTGCCCTTAGGATATTCGAAACGGCAATCGTACTTTAGAGTGTACAACATTGTGGTCAGTAAAAAGCGATCCTTAAGTTCTAGAACCTTGGCCAACATATCTTACATATAAACAATTTTTTTGTTTAATGGAAAGCAAAGTCATTATCATTGTAACAATCGATTTAACAATAAAAACAACTATTAATGAATGTTGGGCAGCACAGTGGCTAAGTGGTTAGCACTATTGCATCATAGGAAAAGGCCCATGTTCGATTATCGAGTAGGGGCATATTCTCCCTGTGCTTATGTGAGTTTACTCCAGGTCTCCCGGTTTCCTTCCATAAAATTTGTATGTTAGGTTGATTGTTGTTTTTAAATTGCCCATAGGAGTGAGAGTTAATGTGCGTGTGTGGTCTTGTGATGGACTGGTGACCTGCCCAAGGTGTACTTCTGCCTTTTTACCATTCAGAGACCTGTGACCCTGAATTAGGAAATATGCAGGTATAGAAGATAAATGAATAATAAATAATGAGTGTTTTGTGTTTGTGAAATTCAAAATTTGTGATAACATTTTTTTCATGATTTTAAGATCATTAAAATTTAGTAATGTGAAAAAATTTTGTTTAGCTGAAAGGTCAATTTGCTAGCTAATTTATAACTAAAAAAACTAATAAAATCACAACTATTAGTGCCATCATTTCCTGTATTTGACATAATCTTGTAAGATAATTCCACAATTTACTTGCAATTATAGAATAGTGCATTTGTTGTATGGCTGAGTGTTTGCTATGATCCTGCTATGACTGGTTGTTCTTGTTATAACAGAAAAGGTTATAGAGTTCACTAGTGTAAATAGGTAATGAGTAATGCCCAGACGCAATCAATCTCTAAGGAAAGATTAATAGATTTCTTATTGACGAATTTGCTGTGAGGACGCTGCTTACTACTAAGCCCTAGTGTTAATTCATAAATAAAAAAATCTATTTTTTGGGCAAAGAGATCCAAAAACATGTACATTAGGTTGATTGGTGACTTTAATTGCCTATGTGGGTGGTTGTTCATCTGTATGTGGCCCTGCCACATAAGCGGTTATAGAAGATAAATAAATAGATGAGTGTTTTCACTACAAAAGGAGTGATGAAAATTGGAGCAAGAAAATCACAAGCACTGCATATCGTTTGGTCTTTTGAAGGTTATATTCCATATATTTAATGAGATTCATTAATTAATTTTGGAAACCAAATTTTAACTTACTTACAGTTTTCCAAATATATTTTAGTTGACTAAATCTACAGTAAATTCGGTCAAGTAAAACTAAAAAAGAGAAGATGAATACGGCGCATGAAAATTAAAAAAAAAAAAAAAAAAAAATCTGCTGTCAAAATTATCACTGCTGCCTAATATATCCTATTGCCTGACCGGTGTCATTGTTCTCATTGTTTAAGATAATCAATATTATTTATTTTACCTGTTATAAGTGTTGTTTTATGGCTGATCAGTGTTTAGTCAGTTATAAATGCTTGCTCTATTTACCAGTTTGAAACTTTGGCACTCTGCACACTGAATACTGCATTTACTACATAATTACAGGATATGTGTGAACTTTGAATGTAGCTTGTAAGAATTCACATGGGAAATTTGTGTATATTGCAAATGAAATTAAAATGCATAAAAAGTTAATTGGTGTAATAATGTCTTGATGGGTTTACAGAAAAAAATAATTCTCATATTTCAGGACAACACATGTATTAGTCAGAATAACTTAGTATACTTATGTATTAGACATACATAGAGACAATCACTCCTGATCTATTCATTCATTCATCTTCTATACTGCCTTTTCCTGAACTTAGGGCCACGGGGGTCCGCTGGAGCCCATCCCAGCACATACAGGGGGAGAGGCAGGGGTACACCCCGGATAGGTCACCAATCCATCGCAGGGCCACATACAGACAACCACACATTTATTCTTATGGGCAATTTAGAGTCACCAATCAACCTAATGTACACTTTTTTGGACTGTGGGAGAAAACCGGAGAACCGGCGGGAAACCCATGCAAGCGTGGGGAGGTCATGCTAACTCCGCACAGAAGTGTTCTTGTTCTGAGGAGACATAGTAACCACTACACCACCGCGCCACTCCTAAGTCAAATTATGTTTATCTAAAAAAATTGTATCTAAACAAATATATCTTCTATGAAATTCACATAAAATCTATCTTTAAATGATGTTGATGATTCTTGGAATAACTGCTCCTGAAGGAGGGATGCCAAATCAAGTACACAGAATATACACTGACTGGAAGAGAAATACTTGGTTCATGACTCAGCTGCTTTTATGACTATGCAGACAAACAAGCACCACTGGGGACACATTAAAACACATTGCCACATGATTTTTTCAACATTTCTGTGCATATTTTTTGGAATACTGCAAGCTCCAGTTAGACTTTTTTGCCTGAGAACCACATAATTTTATTCAGGCTTAAAGGTTATTAGGTCAAAATAAGGAGTAGGTTTGCTTTCATTGACATTATACTAAATTACCATATTTCATGCTTATTAAAAGATTCATAAAAAGTGAAAACTTTTTCTGGTGGTGAGGTGACGTAGTGGTTAGCACAGTTGCCTCACAGCTAGAAGGTCCTGAATTCGTGTGTATGTTCTCCCTGAGTTTTTGTGAGTTTACTCCGGGTACTCCGGTTTCTATTCAAAGTCCAAAAACATAAATGTTAATTTTTCAAAATAGTTCCAAATGTCAATATTTTAGATGGCCAGCATTATTAACCCTTTTGGAAATAGGATTCACCACAGCTTCACAGGTTTCCACTGAAATCCTCTTCTACATCAAGGAGCTGGTAAATGTTGGAGACCTTGCTTTCCTCCACTTTTTGTTTAAGGATGCCCCACAGATGCTCAATAGGGTTATGTTGTGGAGACATGCTTGGTCAGTCCATAACCTTTCCCTCAGCTATTTAAGCAAGGCAGTGGTCCTTTTGGAAGTGTGTTTTGGGTCAGTGTCATATTCGAATACTGCCCTGCAGCCCACCAGTCTCTGAAGGAAGGGGATCATGCTCTGCTTCAGTATGTCACAGTACATGTTGGCATTTATGGTTCCCTCAATGAAGTTTAGCTTCCCAGTGCTGGCAGCACTTATGCAGCCCCAAACCATGACACTCCCACCATTATATTTGACTGTAGGCAAGACAGACTTGTCTTTGTACTCCTCACCTGATTTCTGCCACACACACTAGACATCATCTGGAACTGTTTGCAAGCTTTCTTGTAAAACATCTTCAGAAGAAGCTTTATTCTGGGGCGACTTATTTGATGCAGTGTGCGGCATATTATCTGAGCACCGACAGACTGACCCCCTAAACTTTCAACCTCTGCAGCAATGCTGTTGGCATTTATGTCTATTTACCAAAGACAACCTCTTTATATTACGCTAATCATGTAAATTTTACTTTTTTGGTTAACCATGGCGAGGCCTGTTCTAAAAGGAAACCTGTCCTGTATGGTCTTGGCAAACGTGCTGCAGCTCAGTTTCATGGTCTTGGCAATCTTCTTGTAGCCTAGGGCATTTTTTATTTAGAAAAACAATTTTTTTTTTTTAGATCCTAAGAGTTCTTTGTCATGATGTTGAACATCCATTGACCAGCAATAACACCAAACTTAACACACCTGCTCCCCCAGTCACACCTGAGACCCTATAACACTAACACATTTTATGACAACAGGGAGGAAAAATTGTTAGTTAGACCAAATTTGGACATTTCCTCTTAGGTGTGTATCACTTCTTTTGCCAGGGGTTTAGGCAGTAAAGGCTGTGTTGAGTTTTTTGAAAGGACAGCAAATTTACACCATTACACAAGCTGTACATTTATTACTGTACAATATAGCATTGTTTTATTTCTTTATTGTTTTCACATAATAAATATTTACAAGAAATGTAAAGGGTGTACTTACTTCTGTGACATAATGTATTTTTAAACATTTTAAGCCTTTATCATTTAGAGTAGAGAACTGAGATGAAAGCGTGGTAGTGACAGGTCCTAAGAAGCCCAATCTGGAATCAAACCCAGGTCAAGCTGAACGAAATAGTGCAATGTATCTGTTGTCACACTACACTAATAGCATTTGCATTTCCAAGGCAGATGCCTTTTTAAAAGAAAGCATCACTACAATTTTTTCTAAATAATTAAACACTTTTTATTAAGTTTTTCCGACTTCTGACATGTGCCTAAATGCAGATACATAAATAGCTTCAAAGAAAAGCAAACAAGATTGCTGTGAATGGTACCATGTAGATATTCTAAAGATGTCTGGAAATATTCAAGAAATGTGGTTGACTCAAACACTGATCACCGGTAACTCTGTATATTAGAGTTATAGTATTATAATAAATAGATTATAATCACCACATCGGGTTGTCACTCAATGTCTTTTTAGAATGCTGCTTTGTGACAATATTCACAGTTCAATATACACCAAATAAATAACTTTCCCCACTGGACAGTGCTATTGAAATAAAGAAATGCTATAAATCACATGTTTTAGGCTTTTTCAAAGCTTTCTCTGGTGACCAAACACTACTGTCTTGTGTCACATGTTTCTAAATATATGTGGAAATATAATCTATCTTAGTGGCATAGCAAAGACCTCTTTATCAGGGCTATCTGTAAGCAACTATTAACTGCATCCACATATCTTACACATTCATGTTACAGCTAAAATAATGTTATGCATTTGGAGCCTTGATGTAGATGATAAAAAGCTGCTTCTGTGAATTTGTTCAGTCTGTCAAAATCAGATGTCCTTTTATTATGTCCATTTCTATGTCCATTTAGTCATATATGAAATATATGAAAGCACACAGTTTGTCTAAAATGTTTTTGCATGTTGTAGCATTACAATATTTCTAACACCTTTCCAGCATGACAATGATCCTAAGCACAAAGCCTCTAAGCTCTGTTTTGACAAAGTGTGTTATTATTGAAGTAAAAAAATAAAAAAATTAAAAAATAAATATATATATATGGAATAAGGAATGTTTATAATCACTGGTGTTTGGATGCTCAGGTGGCCACAAACTTACGCAATAAAGAATAGATAGTTAAACTATGAGCTAGTTGTTAGCCATAGCGCTTGGGTTTGCAACGTTAGAAACAGCCTTTGATATTGAATCCAGTTTGGGCGTAGGTGTTTCTGGTGCAGTGGTGCTGACTGTTGCAGCTGTCCCATTTCCCATTTACACCATGAAAATATTTGGATATTTAAAAAGCTAGGGGTAGCACCGAGCATGTCACTTAACCCAGAGGACGGGCTGTCACTGAATGTTAAAATGGTATTGGCTGATGAATATGTTGTTACAACATAGAGCTAGCCCATATTTTTATAATGAAGGATGTTCCAGTTCAACCTCAATAAACTATGAAAGCAATAGAGCCTCCATCACTACACCACTACACCACCCTAAAAAGAAAGTTTTTTACACAATTGTATTTTTAAGAGGCATCAATGAAGGCTTTGCTGGCCCACTAATATACATACAGTAAATATATTGTAATATATGTAAGGAGTGAAGTTGGTGGCACTTTCTATTTAGTCATAGAGTATTAAAAAAAGATATCACTGCAAGATGGAATGTTATGTACCCTTATTCCCAAGGCTACCATGCTGTGTTTGGTTCAGGGATGCCAAGTAGGCAAAAGGCACATTAGTTCAGTGTACAGCATGGATGATAGGACCAACAGAGAGCAGTCACTGAAAAGACAAAACAGGGGAGAAGATTAGGGGAGAGGGATGCAGGTGCACTAAAAGATAAAAGGAAAGAAGGGTAAGGAGTAACGGTAAATGAAGAGATAAAAGATGTAGAGGGAGACAGAATAAGGCCAAACAGGTGTAGAAAAAGATTAAAGTGAGAGAACAAATATCAGCTGGTTCAGAAACATGTCTAGTCAGGTGTGCAGGAGGTGCTCGGTCATGTGCTGGAGCTGGGGAGGTTGGCCTAAATTACACTGCCACTCGGATTAAAATGGCTTTCTGTTTGATCAGCAAAATGCAGATTTGTTGCTAGCTGTCCTTGGTAATGTTTCTTCTACACAAATGTCTTTATTTTGAAGAAATATAACTTCCTTCATTTTATTGTGATTTTACTGAAGCTCTGTAAAACCTTGTTGTTTTGACTGAAATAATTCATTCATTCATTCATTCATTCATTCATTTATTCATTTATCTTGTATACCTGCTTGTTTCCGAAATCTGGGTAACAGGGGTCTGCTGGATACTATCTAAACGCAAATAGGGCAAGAGGCAGGGGTACACCCTGGACAGGTTGCCAGTCTATCACAGGGCCACACTTAGATGAACAACCACACGCACACACTCCAATGGGAAATTTAAAATCAGCAATCAAGCTAATGTTTTTGGACTTTGGAAGGAAACCAGTACCAAGTGCAGGAAGAATATGCAAACAGAAAGACTCCTTGCTTGGAACTCTTACTTTCTGTGTCCAACTGTTATTTACTACACCACTGTGCCACCCCGACTAAAATCATTCCAGTTGAAATATTTGGGTTTGGTAATTAATTCCACACTGGTATTAATGTTTGCCAACATTTTCAGACTGTATTAATTTATGACGTGCACAGCTCGTTTGTGACTGCTTGAATTTCATGATTTTTTGTGTTTTCAGTCCTATAAAAATGAGATGCATCACCTAATCATGCTAGTTATGGACATTATGTTGCTCCCTGTACCAGTTGAAATTATCTTAGGATAAATAATGTTTTTTTCTATTTCAAAAACAGGCCAAAAAACAGTCTAAATTTAAAAAATAGTAGGTTTTTCCCTACCCTGAAATGCTGTCTTTTATGCACCAAACAGAGGCTTAAATTGCATTTGCCATGTGAAAATGTGTCTGCTGAAAAGAGTGTTATAACAGAAACGTTCAGTGGTCTGTGCTTTGCATATACTAAAACTGTACTAAAGTGATATTTTTTATCATTTAATTTTTAAACTAAATATCAATTTTGAATAAGTAAAAATTTTTTATTCATTTTAGAATTATCTTTTAATAAATAAATATTGACTATTGCTGCTGATATGTGATTGTATAAGACAGTTTTTTAGAAATTGATTAGTTCTTCAGTGGACTGGTGACCTGCCCAGGGTGTACGCCTCCTGTTGCCTTCAGATAGGTGGGATAGGCTCCAGCCGTCTCTGTGACCCCGAATTAGGGAATAAGACAACTAAATGAATGTTGTGTTTTGTCATGTGCTGAAAAATAGTCAGTGTTTCTTTTCTATGTTATAGTTGTGTATATACATAATGTCCACTAAAACAGAAACACATATACGTCTGTTCACCATGTATGCATTTATCTAATCGGAAAACAATAGGGCCAATTATACGACAGATATTGATATGGAGATACACTTTCTGTTCAAAACAATTTAGACACATTACCATCATATACATTTATTTTATTTTTTGACTATCATATTCCAGATAATAACATTTTATAACATAAGCTCAGACACCGATGTTATCTAAGAAATATCTGTGTTCGGGTTCATCCCAATATTGCATTTAAGTTATTTCAATAAAACCAGAATACCACCTGCCTTTATGGAGCTTGGGAATTTTGTGCCCAGGGGCATTTCAATGCCTAGTCTCTGTCTGAGGGCCTCTACGTTTTGGTTATGGAATAATGTAATGCTAAAACAGAAACTTTACAGCACAGTGAAATTTGTTTTTTGCATATTCTATCTCAAAAAGTTAGTCAGAGCACAAAAAGTCAGAGCGCAAGGTCAGCTATTGTAAAGCATCCCTGGAGCAGAAAGGATTGAGGGCCTTGCCCAGAGACCCAGCAGTGGCTGGCTGGCAGTGTTGAGGCCTGACCCAGGTCTTCCTGGTCTTCCAATCAATAACTCGACATTATAACAATTTGAGCCACCACTGCCCTTATTGAGAAATGTGTGCAAAGATAAGGTTATATTGGTGTGTTGGTCATGTGGTTAAAAAATTACAGTAACGATTATGTCTTTACAGCAAACAGTAGTATTATCAGTGTGTCATTTCCAAGTACTTTTAGTGTCTGTATTAATTTTTTTTTCTACTGTAAGGTGTAGGCATGTTCTAGAGGATGTGTTTATTTTTTTTATTTCTTTAAGCAACATGAGCGATTGTAAAAGAAAGGAGCCCTACCATACTGGTAGCATATCTCTCACATTATATACACACACTGAGATAGTAAACACTGTCAAGCTTAACTGAAGTCCAAGCATGGCACAGGCCAAGGGCCAATGAGCTACTGATCTGCTGATAACTATATAAAAAGAGATTGGGTTTGTTATCTGACCCATGGAGCACTGCTCTGTTCCTCTCAAGTTCAATGGCTTGCAATTTACAGGGCCAATGAACTGTAACTATGTGTCAAGGTGTATCAGTTGCATCAATTAACATTTGATATGTTATTGTCTACTAGCATACCAATATGGATTAAAATAGGGTCTAATTATAATATAACTAATGTTAATTTAGATGTACATTACAAAACCATGTTAATGGCACTGAAGAATGTGTGTTTCACGAGATAAATCCACCTCAATCATTTTTTACAGTTTATTCCAGGTAGTGATGAGCAAAGAAGAACAAAATAAAAAGACAAATAGTTATTTCCTGCAGTGTACACTCTTTTATTAATTCGTTATTTATTTAGTGGTCAGAAGAGATGTCTGCTCCGTGACTCCGGAGCAGACAAATCACAAAACAGAAAAGAAATAGCCTGCCTGCGTGGGCGTTTAGAATGGCAGTTCATGTGGAGTGAAAGCTCTTGTCTGCCTGATAGCCAGTTATTACTTACCCTATGCGTGGCTCTCTTTAGCCAGGATGGAAATCATATACTGCCCTGAAGCTGCAAAGTGGGCAAAATAGTAAGGAAGTCGACAGTAAGACTGTTTGTATATTAACGAGGGCTCATTAGATTAAATACATTTTGTTTCACATTATTGAGGTTTGTGGGCATCTTAATCCCATTTCATGTCTTTATTCACAAGCCATAGTAAAAATCCATCTAATGAATTAGCTGTTTGAAATTAGACACAGTAATTTGGTTACTTTTTACTGAGTGATTCAGCACGCTCTGATATTGTGATATCTGCTGTACACAGAGGCATAAAATAGGGCAGGCATGGCAGGCATTTTGAGGGCGTTCTGTGACAGCTGACCTTTCGAACTTTAATAAATAATGAAAAATGTCACTATTAAATAACATAGAGAAATAAATCTTTACCCCCCTACTGGGCCACCCGCTTACGATACGCTGAATGTGCTTGTTTTTCCGTAATCAAACTAGCACAGCGCTTACTTGTGCATTAAACGTAGGAATTATTAAGCTAGAAGCAAGAAAACAAAAAAGATGAGGAAAAAAGAAGAAGTAAGTGATAGTAAGTGACAGCAGTAAGTAATGGAGATTTAAGTATTATTGTGACAAACAATATATGCCATAAATATAAAAATTTATATGTTGATAGCACTAACCACTACACCACCCCACTGCCCAACACAGTAAGATTTAAAAGGAGTAATCTGTAATAATGTAATTACCTTTTTTGCTCATATGCAGAAGTCAATATGTATCTGTCTTTGCAACCACAATGAGCCACTATCCTGTTACCTGAGCCATTTATTGTCTACTGCAACAGGTGGCTAAAAAGCAATATAGTCAAATCAGGGAAACCTAACCTGTTGATAAGCATCAGTCAATAGCATGCTAGACAAACAGTTATCGGCTGGAAATGTGTGGTTTATTTGTTTTCAGCCAGCCTGGTAATGACCCTACATCTGAAAAAAAAGTTGTGATGTGCTGTTTGAATACAGTCTGCTCATTGTTGAATAAGTATAGTCTTTGGCTTGTGATGTGCATAGTGCCCTTGATTGCTGAGACTGATGTTCAACCAAAATGGACAGTCTGGGAGGAACCACACACACATACAGACACACACCATTTTACCCTGATAAGCTTATTTGTATAAAAATTAGTAAGAAATAGGAAACTCTGCAATAGCAATCTAAATTAGAACACTTGTAATAAATTAAAAGCCATTAACCAACATGGACATGAGCCTTCCCTGTGCGTTGCAGGTATAACGCAGAGTGGCTCTCACCTGATAGGGTGCTGGGGTGGGTTTCAGTGTGTCAAGTGCACTCAGTAACAACGGGCTACATAGTGAAGAGGCAACTAATGATTAGGCCAGTTTAGAGTCTGGAATTGGGCCAGTGTGTAAAGCGCAAATGTGGGATCTTCCCCAGAATACTACTTCATTCACTAAGGACCTTTAATGTATCGCCGTACATAGGTTTCACTAGTCACATAAATTAACCCTGGATAAATGGCAGTGAAGTCAATTGTTCTTAATTGCATAAATTGATGATTGCTTAGGAGACAATTCGAAAGAAAATTATTCTTAATAAATACCAATTACCAAAAAAAATAGTTCTTAAACTATTTTTACTTCTCTAATTTCTTCGTTATTTCTTCTTACTGACAGCCAACGCAACATGATACAATGCAAAAAATATTAAAAAGGGTTTTAATTTTAATGAACTGTAGGGGCTTTTTACATTCATTTTCTATTTTTCTTCTCCTTTTGGCTGCTCCCATTTAGGGGTCGCCACAGCGAATCACCTGTCT
>JAOTQW010000036.1:5438053-5448607 GCA_026260075.1 Sisor rabdophorus | reverse complement strand
TTATTTGCTTGTATTCTTACTGTGACAGTTGATTCATTCAAGTCTTGTTGCTCTCTTGCTGTTTATTAAAAGGTTTGGAACTGTGTGACCCTTCACTGCGTCTACCAGTGACTGTAATGGCAGGATTGACGACAATTGCTGGGGAACTGTTATTGCTGGGAGTAGCTATTGGATGCCCGTCATGGAGGGGGTTAATAGGAACTGGGGCAGCACCACTTTCACTCTTTCTTTGCTATGGGTGAGGAAATGCTGGCAGATTTTACTTCTTTAAAATTTTGCATCTGTATTTGATGCAGTGGTTAGGATTTGGCTTTGTCAAGACAGGGAGGTCCTGATTATACTGGGTGCAAAGCAATTCAACATGCACAAAATAGTCACTGCAGATAAAGTGATAAATGGAAGCTCACTGTATCTTGAAAGTTATTAACCCTTATCAATACAAAATTACCCCAGGAACATGGAGACAAGCTCTCCAATGACCATTAGCACGTCAATAACAGGGACTCAGCCAGCAATATGCTGTCAGTTATTTTCGTTTGAAACCACTTAACCATAAACACTGTCTGTTTGCTTGTTCTTAGTATTCCAGGTGTCTATCCAGAGTCACCACGCTGGCTAATACTCTCTGAAAGAGCAGCTGACATGAACTCATTCAGTGAACACAGTGAGCGTCAAAGAGATGATGATAGCTTCACAGGTCTGTTACAGACACCACTTACCACTTGACCATCTAGTTTATAGTGAAAATGCTAAATTTATCCAATGCTCGCTGAATAATTGCCAATAAAGCTGTGGACTATAGATATTTCAAAAGGTTTCTCTTTATGTTCTGTTGTGGAAAAAAAAATCCATTCATGACTTTTTGGTGTGTAAATGTGACCTGTTATGATGTTCCTGTAGAGATGGAGTCAGACTCCCCACAGAGTGGTCGCCCCCATTTGTCCTATCCAGAGCTACTACAGAGTCGAAACATCTGGAAAAACATGTGTGTCTTGGGCTTTACCTCGTAAGTTAAAACAAAAATGGCAACTTGGCTTCTTTATTTGCTGCAGCAGGTTAGCATCCCTTGGATAGATTGTAGACCACCAGGAAAGACTTATTGATAAGACTCTGAATCCAAGAAAAAAGATATGCTATATGTAAACTCTAATATCTCTCTAATATTTCTCTCTTTACTTTTTTGACTCAGGTTCATCTCTCATGGCATTAGTCATTGCTACAGCTCCTTCAGGGGTGATGTCCGGGGCACTACTCCCAGTTTCTATTGGACCTACCTGCTTTCTGTCTGTGCAGGAGGAGGGGCTTGGATGTTGCTTTGGGCAACAGTGGACCGTTGTGGTCGCCGTGGAATCCTCTTGCTAGCCATGACATTGACTGGGCTTGCCTCTCTCATTCTTCTGGGCCTGATGGAATGTGAGTGTATTAATTTAAAATAAAAAAATTAATCAAATAATTCAAAATGTTAATGTCTGAGATTTCCGTAAGATATGATGATTCTTTAGAGTCTCAATGAAAAGTCTTTAATATTCCTTGATTAAAGTTGTAAAAACACTAAGTGTAAAAAACACTTAGTCTACCTTGTCAAAAAAGCCACCTATTTCAGTGCATGTTCCTTTCAGTGTGAATGAGCTCTGTTTCTAAAAGGATTATATAGCAATGCAATGAGTATATTTTTTGAGCCGACTAGATCGAAAGAAGCTACATTACCGATGCTTCCAGCTAAACTGGCAACACTACATAGTTTCTGTCTATGCTAAAACAGAAGTTAACAGTCATGAGCCGTTTGACCTCACAAAAACAACTATCTTAAAATGGCTTGAAATGAGAAAGGGAAAATGAAAGAGATAACATAAAAACACTAAGCAGATCTTGATCATTATAGGATGGTTTTGTACAAACAATGGCAACACACATTTTAGTTCGAACAACTTGAAAATTTTGCATATTATGGGACCTTTAAGACCAAGTGGAAGGGTAGTGCAGAGATTAATGTATTGGACTGCTAATTGGACGATCAGGGTTTCAATTCCCATCTTGCCACTGCTAGGCCCCTAAGCAAAGCCCTTAACCGCCAATTTCTCAGTTATATTAAAAAAAGAGATAAATGTAAGTAAGTCACTCTGGAAAAGTGCATCTGCCAAATACTGTAAATGTAAATGTTAAACCAAAATTTATAGAGTTTGGAGATGGCTTTATGTCTTTATTATTTTTGTATCCTTAGCAATATGTTGCCATCATGTGGCAGTGACATAGTATCACATTATCACATAGACCCTAGAAAACTGCTGAATTGTAAGATTAACGTAGTAGCTGTGCTTACATATACATACATGCATGCACAAAGAGTGTATTTTATCGTTCTTTTTCTGCTTTTGTTTTTGTGGACTAAAATATTTTCTCTTAATGGTTTCTCTCTGTAGATCTAAGTGAATCAGCCATTACAGTATTCTCTGTGATGGGTCTCTTCTCATCACAGGCTGCTGCCTCTTTATGTGTCCTTTTCACTGCTGAAATCATGCCCACTATCATTAGGTAACACTTTACACTTATTTCAAATATCCAGTAAATTTACAGGGTCATCATACACTGTATTAATGGCACTGTATATTAAAGTATAATACTTTAAACTTGCTCAGATGCAACCAACTGACATCGTCACTTTACCCACTGTAAAGCATGGTAGCGGCAACAGCAGGTTATGGGGTGTGTTATGCAGCTAAATACTTAAAAGATCCATATGCTAGACAGTCAAATATTTAGGCAAATTTACCTTGCAATATTGCAAAGATCCTAAGTTAACATACTGCAAAAAATAAGTATAGAGTGGCTTAAGTATAGTAAAGGGAATGTGCCAGAGAATACTAAAACCAATACAAAATCTGTGTATAGATGAATGGGATATTTATGAAGTCATAAAGGGACTGATACCTTTTTTTAAATCCTATTCTGATTTCATTTTAAATGGATTGTTTTTAAATAAATATATAAATTATAAATAAATTAAAAATGTGTGCACATGTTCTTGGTCTTTCTAGGGGAAGTGGTGTTGGTGCTATTATGGCTCTTGGCTGTGTAGGTCGTCTTAGCTCTCCTCTCATGGACCTGCGTAACCACTATGGTTACTTCTTGCACCATGTTGTGTACTCTTCTCTTGCCCTGTTGGCTGTTCTGTCCATTCTGCTACTTCCAGAGAGCAAACGAAAGGGCCTGCCACAGACATTGGCTGATGGTGAGCAATTCAGACGCCCACCGCTGGGCCGGAAGAGGAGGGACAATGTTCCCTTGCTTGCCACACCAAATCCAGAGACCTAGCCTTTTATGGAGGACACACATGCACCTGTTCACCTTCGCCATTCCCCCAACTCTTATTATGTCTGTGTGGCAGAGGATGAGAGGGGGAACATGGGACAAGCCTTCATTACCCCGATCCTGCAATCATTCCTAACACTTAAATGGAAATACAGCATGCAAAGTCCATCCTGGACGTCTGTGAGTGTGAGGGGTGAGAAAGTTAACGTTGAAAAGAGTCAGCCATGCTTCGTAGTGCGGCGAGGCTCAACTACAAGCTACTACAGTGAGTGCCAAATTTACGATGCAGCAGATGGTAACCCCAAATCCAACAACATCAAGACAGTCGCCATCACGGACATAATGCAAGTGTGTATGGCTCAATGTAGCACTTAGCAACAAAACCCCTATCGCATTACCCCAACTTCACACAGAAAAGGGCTTAAAATACCACTGTCGTTTTGTAAATACCCTAAATAAACTCTGTATGAACTGAAATAGAACATGAACTGTAGGTATTAGGAATATGCCCCTGCTGGCCCATCATTACAATGGAACAACTTCATGGCAAGTTCCTCTGTTATTTATTAACGGGTATTTTATCATACTGATGATCCTGATCTGTGTATGCTGGACTGTGGCATGCTGATAGAAAAGAAGTATTTAGGTTACACAAATATACTTTGCCAGCACTATTGAAAGTCAAAAGAAAGAGGGACAAGCAAGAGAATTTCTGTTTGGTCATGCACAGAGCACAAGCATGATAGATGGGCCAAAGAAACCGAAGAATCTAATAATCTAGCCTTGTTTAGAATCACCTTTCCATCATTTAGTTTGTTTGTTTTGAAAATTGCACCTCCATATTGTAAGTAATGATAAAACAAATAATGTTTATTATACCAATTACTTAAAGTTACTTGAATGTAGTAATAAGACATTGTTAATATTATTTACCCCATAATAACACAAGGTGTAATTATGTTAATAGATCTTGAACGTAATTTACTGAAAATAAATGTGTAAAAATCTAATTTGGCTGCCTTGCATTAATGAATTGTACCTATAATGGACTAATGTGTGTATTAGCATAGCACCATGATCCTGATCTGAATAAAGTAACTACTAATATGATTTTATATAGTGGAATGTATTATATATACACATACATAAATTTGTAAAAGTAGGTCTGTTTAAAACATCACAGTAGTTTTGATTAATCTCTTTTGAACAACTGTCTTTAGCATCTGTTGCTGTATAGGTCAATAGAATAATTTAAAACAGCTGAAGTAGTTGCTGGGCTCCAAAATGCTATTTGGTATTAGTAAGAAAGATTATTTAAACCCCGGTCTGGACTATTGGAAATTTAAATTATTTTTAAATTTGTGCCACTGTTTTTTTATGTATGTCTATATATCTGTAAAAATCAAAGAAAAATTGAAGTCAACACTTAACCCATCATATGATTATTATTAGCCATCTGAATAAAAAACGTCAAAAATGCCCCTGGCTGTATAAACCATTGCATTGTGCTCTTCTAACAAGAATGCTGATTCATCCTATTACAATTTAGGCAGCTGGGCTCTATCATGTGGTCTGGTCAGTTATTAGGTCAGCTTTGTTGTAGCTAAGTTTATCTGACTGTTTCTAGCTGAGCTTTTTTAGCCAGTTACTCAGAAGCGCTGCCTTCTTCATACAGAAAATAATACACATTCAGCTACATTTGCATGTCAAAATCATTTTTTTTATTCACAGAATATCCACTGAACTTAACATACATAACATACTAAATAGCATAAGCATACAAGATGTCACATTATATATAGTTATAATTTGAATCACATTTGTTTGGTATTTACAATTGCTGACCCTTTTAGTACATATCATAAGGAAAAACAAAATGTTGCTTTATGGAAGAAGGTTTGTGTGACTAGAGAGGGAGAGAGTAAAACTCATCTGTTTAATCCATGGCTGGCTGATTAAACTGCATAGCATCTGCCAAATAAACAGAAATAAAACAATAACGTTCACGCTCAAGTAGCATCATTGTTATTTTAGATATATATAGCAGATGCAGTACACAGTGAAATGAACTTTTTTTTTTCAAAACACCTTGGTGGTATACAAAACTACAGGTCAGATTTTTTTGCTAACCTCTGCTCATCACAACAGAACACAAGCACTTCTGTCATTTATTAACCGGTAGTCTATTATGTTATTATTTACTCTAATATAATTATGTTAGTTGGGAAAAACACTATCTCAGTCCCAGATTTCAGGATCATGGACTGCTGAAAACTTGGTTGAAGTTAATTGGTTGATTTCTGGGGGACCTGTGTATCTCAGGTTTGCTGTGTCAAACCAAGAGCTGTCTTGGTTTTAAAAAAATGCCAACAACGAGCATCAATTGATTGATTAAATGCTGAATTTTTCAAAGTTTTACCAGATGCAGACTGGTCTATTATCGTAGGGTTATTTTCACACCTGTAAATATTTAACGGCACAAAATGAAATGTCATTGGTTGGCTCCTGTCAGTCCTATGTCTTTAACTATTCTGCCTTAGCTATTTTGTAGGAAATTATTTTTTTTAATTATTGCTTTGCTGCACATCTAAAAAATAACTCTGCTTCACTCACATACAAGTTATATTTTTTGGCAGCAACAGAACTAAGGTTTTGACAAAAAAGAATTACGTATTTATAAACAATTATTTTATTGTCCTTCATGTCTACTACACCCTCAAAACTGATGATACCTACTGGTGGCAGATCTAGAAACAAAACTTTCCTGTCATCATCTTGTCTTCTGGACAGCCATCCAGACAGGACCACAAAAAAGTTGCTGTAGCATGGGTAACCTACTGGTTAGTTGTGTCAGATGAGAATTGACCCCCTGAATAAGCCTGGTTTCTCCCAAGGTCTTTTTCGCCATTCTATCATCGATAGAGTTTTGGTTTCTTACCGCTTCTGGCTGAAATTAATCAAATTTAGTTTTTAGTGATTGTTTAATATTGTTTTTTTGATGTGATTGTGCAAAGCTGCTTTGAATAATATCCATATAAATAAAGGTGAGATGACTTGACTCATGCAGCCGGTATGTGCTTCGTTATTAATTATACTCCATAGCGTCAGCAATCTAATTGAATTAGCTGATTGTTTTGGTTGGAAATAAAATACGTTTTTTTAGGTGGAGACATTACAAATACACCGTATTTCTTTGGCAGCTCAGGCATGCATAGAACAGTTCCCTGTAAACTAAAGAGGGTATTAAGGAGAACAGATTTAAAACTCATTAATGACACTTGCACTGTTAAGTGGACTGACCTCTGCCTTGTTGCTGTTATCACTTGGTGAAGCATGTGGGGTTTCTTTTGCTCTCACCTGGTAAGGCATGTAGACTTATTTCACCCTTCTAAAAATAAACATATCCTCATGAGTTGGATGTGGTAACTATGATTCATTTTTACATACCTGGTACTAATGCAGGTATGTAGAAATATCAAGTCACCTTTATTTATATAAAGAGTGTGTCAAAGCAGCTTTACAGAATTAAACATGCAAAATGCAGTTTAAACAGTAAGTGGACAAAAGTATTAGGACACCTGGTATCAAAACCAGATATCTCAGATATAACAGTCCAGATCTTTATTTTATAATAACCTTCAAATTTTTACTAGATTAAGTGGATTTTTTACCCACATTAATATTCTTTTGGTCAGATGCTGATTTTAAATGGGTAAAACTAGGGTGCCCAATATGTTGTTTTAGCATCTACATCACAAGCTGTGTACCTGCAATAGTCACATTGCAGAATATTCAATGTCAGATCAAGATTTTATTTAAATACACACACATATACACACAGAACACAATAATACAGAAAGGTAGATATTGCTAAATTGATTGATTACACTATTTGCATTGGCCTTTTTTTCTACCAGATAAACACTGCTTCACTAATATATTTGTACCACTGTGTGTGGTGAAAGCTGTGCTAATCAATCATGCACTGTCACTCAACATGAATGTTACTAGGGTTATCTGTCTACTCAAGGACAAAGACATGGGTGGCACTCAAATGAGAAATTGTTTTAACAGCTGTTGATGGCTCAAGTCCTGCTAACTGCTGCTAACTTTGACGGATATCTAAAATCATTTGAGGCATGCAACAGCGAAATGCGATTTTTCTCCTTCCTGTATAAGGCATAGGCCTATTTGATTAGGGGATAAATCACTATCCAGAAGCATTTTATTCTTTAGCTAAAAAAATTATATTGGATGTGTGCATCATATTTGTTCTCACCTAGCTAAGGTCTAGATAAATGTAATAGAGAAATGTTTTACTCTCTGAATCTGCTATGTGCCAAAAATGTATATACAAATATAAATGAAAGTAAACTAAATTTAACAAAAGTAGACCTTACCTATGGCTGATTTTTTAGCTCCTGTCTTCTTAGCACTGTGTTATAGCATCAGACTTTCACAGCCTGAAAGTAAACAAATTACAATAATTTTAAGGATGCTCATGTGCAATATATAAAATAAATGACAAAATCTTGCCTACATGTATTTATGTTGTGCTTTGGTTTCCACTGTGGTTTAATTGTTTCCACAAAAAAAAATAAAAAAAATTGAACAGCCCCCGTGGTCAACATAATATTAAAAATGCACCCCACCCATCTGCAGCTTAATCAAACAAAATAGCAGCCTTATTTAACGATGCTAGATGCCATATTTAGAAAGAGCTTGCTTTATAAAAGAGAGAGACGGTGACGGACATCAGATTCCTGAACTTCAGTCATCCAGAGGTAAACATACAAATGCAACATATTAAACTGTGGTAAAAAAAAGGTTACAACAATGCTTCTGTGTTTGCGTGTGCATGTGTCCAGTGAGAAAACATCATCCATTTTCATAAAGAGGGTGTATAACAGAGGTAAGCCATACCTATGTCCAGAGTTATTATTCAGTGATATAAACAGTTAAATTTAAACAGATTTTGATACTTGTACATGTATGATAAAAATTGCATATCTGATTGATAGGCAAAAAATGGCAGATGCTCAGATGGCTGAGTTTGGGGCTGCAGCTCCATTTCTGAGAAAATCAGATTTAGAGCGTCTAGAGGCCCAAACTCGACCCTTTGACATGAAAAAGGCATGTTTTGTTCCTGATACAGAAGAAGAATATGTTAAAGGAACAATTATCAGTCGGGATGGTGACAAAGTTACTTGTGAGACTGAAAATGGAAAGGTAAGCATTTAATGAGAGGTGTTGTGTTTTTTTTACAAAAAATAAACTAAAATAAAATAAGTAAAATATGCTTTTCCCTGAAGACTGTGACTGTCAAGGAATCAGATGTTCACCCTCAGAACCCACCAAAATTTGATAAAATTGAAGACATGGCCATGTTCACTTTCCTGCATGAACCTGCTGTGCTGTTTAACCTTAAAGAGCGTTACGCAGCCTGGATGATCTACGTGAGTTTTACATGAGAAGCTCCTCACTAATTCTGGACTGTTGTGCAGTTCTGAATATTACAAATTGGTTTATTTTTCTTTCAGACCTACTCAGGACTCTTCTGTGTGACTGTCAATCCCTACAAGTGGCTGCCAGTGTACAATCAAGAAGTTGTTGTTGCCTACAGAGGCAAGAAGAGGAGTGAAGCTCCTCCTCACATCTTCTCCATTTCTGATAACGCCTACCAGTACATGTTGGCAGGTAATCATAACTTATGAGAATAAATACAATCTTTAAATAAAATTATTCAATTTCCCCTGGTTGATTTGTACTGTTAACAAATCTAAAACTGTAAATAAAATGTGCTAAGTTAAATTTATATTTTTATACTTAAATATATTTACTTTACTATTTCAGACAGAGAAAATCAGTCTATCCTTATCACGTAAGTCTAAGTAATGTTGAGAATTTGGAATTGAAAATATCATCTATAACATTTCAGCAGGAATTAACAAAATCTGACTTTCTATAGATTATATCTACATCGTGTTTATTTTTTATTGATTTTGTGTTCAACATAAAACTTTTTATAGTGGAGAATCTGGTGCTGGGAAGACTGTGAACACCAAAAGAGTCATCCAGTATTTTGCCAGCATCGCAGCTGGTGTTATTAAGCGGGATCCCAATGACAAGAAGGTGAGCTAAACATTCTGTAATATTTAAATAGATAGGACAATAATTTAATTGGATAAACAGTATTTTGAGAGGACTAACATTTAGAACTAAACAGATTTCTCACTGTGTATATCATACCCTGCATCTTCTTGTTTGAACCTATTAATATGTTGAATGTTAAAGCTAGATAGCACGACAAATAATACATATATATTATTTATATGTTTAATTTGACATAAAATATAAATGCTGTTGTTAGCCATGGCACTCACTCTGGTTTCATGTCCACACTAAGCACAGAACCTATGCTTGTGCAATATTGCTGGCGGAAGCAGGTCAGGTATTGGACTGTGAGATTGTTTAAAAGTGCTTAATGTAGTCATGAATAAGAGTGTTTACCAAATTCTAGAATTGAATTGTGCCCCTGCGTCTCGCACTATGTGTGCTGGGATAGGCTCCAGTAAAGTTCGGGAATAGAAGATAAATAGATGAATGAATAAATGAATGAATGTTTACTGGAATTAATTAATTTGATGTAAAAACACCACAACCCAAAACAAACAGTCTGAAGTCTTGGTCACTAGTGACTGGTAAAATGGTTTGTAATGTTGGATTTAACATCAATAAACCAAGCTAATTAAAACCAATCATATAGTTTCATGTAAATCTTTTTCTAGGGCACCCTGGAGGATCAAATCATTCAGTGTAACCCTGCTCTGGAGGCTTTTGGAAATGCCAAGACCATCAGAAATGACAACTCATCCAGATTTGTAAGTTTGACCATTGCTCATAAGGTTTATCATAATGTGTAGCTGTAAAATACAGAGAAATTTACCATTTCAAATAGGGCAAGTTTATCAGGATCCACTTTGGTGCCACTGGAAAACTGGCCTCTGCTGATATTGAGACATGTAAGACAATATAATATTAATGTGATATAAAATAAAAAACTTAAACAGCTATTACATAAGCAGAATTATTTGGTTACCATTTGTCTTGTTATTTTGGATGACACAGATCTTCTAGAGAAGTCTCGTGTGATTTTCCAGCTTAAAGCTGAGAGAGACTATCATATCTTTTATCAGATTTTGTCTCAAAAGAAACCTGAGCTGCTAGGTCAATATGAAATACCAA
>JAOTQW010000036.1:5413670-5426901 GCA_026260075.1 Sisor rabdophorus | reverse complement strand
AACTGATGCCATCCAAAGAACAGAGGAGCTTGAGGATGCAAAGTAAAAATATACAGCTTAAACTCAATTTTCCATGTAGTAATTAAAAATTTTCAGGTTAACAAATGGTTGATGATTAACATTTTACCCTGCCATGTAGAAAGAAACTTGCTCAGCGTCTGCAAGAAGCAGAGGAAGCTGTGGAAGCTGTAAATGCCAAATGTTCGTCTTTAGAAAAGACTAAACACAGACTGCAAAATGAGATTGAAGATCTTATGGTTGATGTGGAAAGATCCAATGCTGCTGCTGCTGCTCTAGACAAGAAGCAAAGAAATTTTGACAAGGTTATTATTCACTTCACTGCAACTTTGCTAATATTGTCCATCATGCAAAGGTCTATGTTTATAAACCTGTTTTGGTGCAATACACCAGGTCCTGGCTGAGTGGAAGCAGAAATATGAAGAGTCACAGTCTGAATTGGAGAGCTCCCAAAAAGAGGCCAGATCGCTCAGTACTGAGCTTTTCAAATTGAAGAACTCATACGAGGAGTCCCTTGATCATCTAGAGACCATGAAGAGGGAGAACAAAAACCTCCAAGGTAATTGTTGTGTTTGACGCTTTGTTTAAGCATTGAATTTTATTCTAATTTTATTATTATACATTTTATTTAACGTGTTGTATCCTGTTCTTTTACACAGAGGAAATCTCTGATCTAACTGAACAAATTGGTGAGAGTGGAAAGAGCATTCATGAACTGGAAAAAATCCGTAAACAGCTGGACCAGGAAAAGGCAGAAATTCAGGCTGCTCTGGAGGAAGCTGAGGTATATTACCATTATTAATAACATTGTATAAGGAACATAGAGGAATAAAGGAACAATCATAAAATCATATGATCATGATATTCTTTACTTTTGATTTAACTCTTTAACTTTTATAGGCTTCTCTTGAACATGAAGAAGGAAAGATCTTGAGGGCTCAACTGGAGTTTAACCAGGTGAAGGCTGACATTGAACGTAAGTTAGCTGAGAAGGATGAGGAGATGGAACAGGCCAAGAGGAATCACCAAAGAGTGGTGGACACCCTGCAAAGCTCACTAGAGTCTGAGACTCGCAGCAGAAATGAGGCCATGAGACTGAAAAAGAAGATGGAGTGTGACTTAAATGAGATGGAGATCCAGCTTAACCAGGCTAACAGACAGGCTGCTGAGGCCCAGAAACAGCTAAAGAGTCTTCATGGACATATGAAGGTAGATACAAAATATTAAAAAAAAAATAGGGTTGCATTTTTGTATTTCTTAAACATTTTTATTGCCTGATAGGATATGCAACTGCAGCTAGATGATGCTCTTCGCGCTAATGATGATCTCAAAGAGAACATTGCTATTGTGGAAAGACGCAACAATCTGCTCCAGGCTGAACTGGATGAACTGAGATCTCTAGTAGAGCAGACTGAGAGAGGCCGCAAATTGGCTGAGCAAGAACTGCTGGATGTCACTGAGAGGGTTCAGCTACTGCACTCTCAGGTAATATACTATTTAATGAATTAGGAAACAAATGAATGCAATACAATGACAGTACATTACACTTGAATGTCCATTTTATTTCTGACTGTAGAACACTAGCTTGCTGAACCAGAAGAAGAAACTAGAGGGAGACACTTCTCAGCTGCAGACTGAGGTAGAGGAAGCTGTCCAGGAGTGCAGGAATGCTGAGGAAAAAGCTAAAAAAGCCATCACTGATGCTGCCATGATGGCAGAAGAGCTGAAGAAAGAGCAGGATACCAGTGCTCATCTGGAGCGCATGAAGAAGAATATGGAGCAGACCATTAAAGATCTTCAGCACCGTCTGGATGAAGCTGAGCAAATTGCCATGAAAGGTGGAAAGAAGCAAGTCCAGAAGCTAGAGGCTAGGGTTAGTTCATAAATTGTTTTGATTAGGAATTGCTATTTTTGGAAATATTATACTTTATATTTAACTATTATAGGTAAGAGAGCTGGAAAATGAAGTAGAATTAGAACAGAGAAAAGCCAGTGAATCTGTAAAAGGAATTCGGAAATACGAAAGACGCATCAAGGAGCTGTCCTACCAGGTTATTTTTTATTATACCCTGTACTTTTTTCAAAGTCTATGACTGTACCTGTGTAAAAAGTAAAAATAAAATAAAATAACCTTGTAGGCTGAAGAAGACCGCAAAAATTTGGCTCGTCTGCAAGACCTGGTAGACAAATTGCAGCTCAAAGTCAAGTCCTACAAAAGATCTTCAGAGGAAGCTGTAAGTGCATTTAGACAAAACTGATGCATGCTTTAAATAAGTATTTGTGCTTCATCATTTTGTGCATATTTTTCAGGAGGAGCAAGCCAACTCACACCTTGGCAAGTTCCGCAAGCTTCAGCATGAGCTGGATGAGGCAGAGGAAAGAGCTGATATTGCAGAGACTCAGGTCAACAAGCTAAGAGCAAAGAGCCGTGATATAAGCTCCAAAGTAAGCGCACTTACCATCCAAGTGTAAATGTGAAAGAAATCTGATAGTACTACATTTTGTATAAGGCTCACATGTTTGACACTGTAACACATTTAATGCAACATGACTTTTGTTCACTTATTGTCTGTCTAATTTTTGTCTTATTTGACTAAATCAAGTTAAAGACAAGGAAATATCAAATCCATGGCCATAATAATTTGTAGAAGTAAAAATAAGTAAAAGTAGAAAACTCACTACATAAACTCACTACATAAATCTTGTCTTTTTTTCTCTTTCAGAAAGGTCATGATGAAGAGTGAAGAGGTCATGCAAATCTCTTGTGAAAGTTTGTATAGTGTGATTTAAAACCTGTAGTTGGGTAGAATAAAAAATAGCAATGAGACACTATTTTCTCACTATTTATTTTTTTCCTGTTTTAAAATTTGTGTGATAATAAAGAATTATTTGTAGAACATAGCATCATAGAATTATAAAATCATTATTATTAAAAAAGACATTCTGCATTTTGGAAAATCTCTGAGGTAATAGTCGGAAAGCAAAAGTGACGCCTGTGCTGGACAGAACAGAGAATCATCTGTTAATCTGGGCTCTGCTGGTGTCAACCTTTCAAAGCAGACAGTCCAACAGACACTGCACTCCTCTGAGTTCCATGGAAGCAGGACAGGGAGGTCAGCACTTCTCCAGATAAGGCACAAAAAGGCTTGCTTGGCCTTTGCAAATGCTCATCTGGGCAAGACGATGACTGCTGTTCTTCTGTTTTTCCGTCTAATGAAACAGAAATTCAATTGTTTGGCCACAATGATGTAGTCTTTATTTGGCATGAAAAAAGAGGTTTTCAACCCTAAGAACACCATTCCATTGATTTGTCGTGCATGGACCTGAGTTTTAGCTCCACAGCAGGAGATGGCAAGCAAGTTGTGACATGCACCGGAAATGAACACCCCCCTAATGGTTGCTGTTTGCAACTGCCACAGTGTTGTCTGAACAGATAAACACCTGCTTGCCTTGGATCATAGATGAGAACCTCTTCAGGGCCCAATGAAAACCCAGAGAAAAAGTTCTTTTAGAGAAGAAGAATGCAGAATCAGAATGCACCCACCGTGGTCAAGAATGCCAAAAAAGTGTATTTCATGCATTTCATCACTATTCGGCTCTCTCTGGAAAACATGTGCCTGAGAGTCAGCATTCTAAATGGAAACCAGTGAAGGGCTCTCGATTCCAGAATAGACCCGCTTTCCCTGTTTTCTTGAGTACAATAAAGTAGGGGCTGTAAAACCCCTGATTCATCTCAGCTGGATCACTAACTTGATTGTGTCCTTCATAAGAAGGAATGTGACTGCCGCATGCATGTCCGCAGCTCTTTCTTCTTGGATGCACTTGGTCTGGAGAATGCCACCAAATTTGGGGAAGTGTCTAGTGAACTAAATTGCTAAGCTGAGCCAAAGGGTTCTGAGGAGACACTGGGTGGCACAGGTCAAGCTTCCCCAAGCCCCCAGATATCTGAGCCATGGCACCCACAGATAAACACTTGTAGTAGCCGGGTTACGGTAGCTCCGGCTGACCGAGTGAATGACAGATTGTTCTTCTTGGATAGTCTTCTTCTTGAATAGTCTTCTTATGCAGTGTTTTCATTTTGCAGATATGTCTGTCTATTTAATATAATTTTGAAATGCTAGTAAGAATTTTACCAAATCCATTTTGAACTATATCTGTGAGTTTTATTACAAACAAAGGGGACCAGCTAAATAATTATATTTAACTTATTTTAGAATTTTCTATTTGATAAAGTATTTTTTTACTTTAGTAATTTAACAATACAAGCAGTTTCTGAGAGGCAGAGTCCCACAGAAGTAAAGCTGGGCAGAAACTCTCCTATCGTTGAAAGAATGCATAAAAAGAAAAAGTACTTCACAGCACTTAAACAACACTTTTTAAAGTCAAATTGCAAAGGCATTGCATATTTTAGGTTTAAGGGTTTTACTCAGGAGCCCAACAGTGGCAGTTTAGTGGTCCTGGGAATAGAAAACAAATCTTCCAATTTGCTGTCCAACACTTTAACCACTGCACTACCACTTCCCCAAGGAGAAGCATTCAGTTCATAAGCCAGCATCTCTGATGTAATGAGGTGCAAAAGGTATTGCAGCTTGCATGTTTTGAATAATAAAATGTAAATAAAGGTTTTGGAGCAATATATTTTTATATATTCTCCAGGAATATATTTTAGGGAACACCTTGTGTATTTTAGAAGGACAATGCAAAACTACATATGGCAGCTATTACAACAGCATGGCTTGTAGTAAAAGACTGAGTGCTGACTGCCTGCACTCATTATTAAATTGAAAATACATGAAAAACTAGCACAAATGCTTCAGCAGCTATAAATCTGTATCAAGCAAGAAAGCAGGTGTAAAAATGGGTAAAAAAAAGGTGAGGCCTGTAATTTATATTATAGGTATACCTCAACTATGAGAGACAAAATAAGAAAAAAAACCAGAAAATCACATTGTCTGCTGGGCAACATGGACTTTCAACTCCCTCCAAAGATTTTTCATGAAGTTGAGATCTTGAGAAAGGCTAAGCCACTACAGGATCTTGAAATGCTTCTTAGGAATCCATTTCTGTATTACCTAAGTGGTATGTTTGGGATCATTGTCATGCTGAAAGACCCAGTCACATTTCACCTTCAATGCCTTTGCTGATGAAAAGATGTTTTCACTTAAAATCTTAATAAATGGCCTCATTCATTTTTTCCTTCACATGGATCAGTTGTTCTGGTCCTGGTGGAGAAAAACAGCCCCAAAGCATGATGTTTCCACCCCATGCTTTACAGTAGGTATGGTGTTCTTTAAATGAAAGTTAGCATTTTTTCTTCTCCAAACATTACGAGTAGAGTTTTTACCAAAATGTTCTATTTTGTTTTTATCTGACCATATGACATTCTCGCAGTCCTCTTTTGAATCATCCAAATGCTTTCTAGCAAACTTCAGACAGGCCTCGACATATACTGGCTTATGAAGAGGGGGAAATGTCTGGCACTGCAGGATTTAAGTCCCTGCCGGCATAGTGTGTTACTGATGGTGGTCTTTGTTACTTTGGTTCTAGCTCTTTGCAGTTCATTAATTATGTCCCCCGTCTGGTTATGGAAGTTTTGATCACTGTTCTTGTGATCATTTTGACCCCAGGGGTGAGATCTTGCATGGAGCATCAGATCGAGGGAGATTATCAGTGGTCTTGTATGTCTTCTGTTTTCTAAAAATTGCTCCCACAGTTGATTTCTTTCAGTCTTCCCAGCCTGGTGAAGGTCTACAATTTTGTTTCTGGTGTCCTTTGATAGCTCTCTCCTCTTGCAATAGTGAAGTATGGATTGTGGCAGTTTGAGGTTGTGGACAGGTTTTTTTTTATACTGATAACGAGTTCAAACAGGTGCCATTAATACAGATAATGAGTAGAGGACAGAGAAGCCTCTTACAGAAGAAGTTTCGGGTCTTTGAGAGACAGAAATCTAGCTTGCTTGTAGGCGAACAAAGTCAGACATTTTTTTTCATAGTTGAGGTAACCCTATCACTTGCACAGAACTTGCACAATTGGTGGCTGACTAAATACTTTTTTTTGCCCCACAGTATGTGTTCTACTGTGAATAAAATATTTGCTTATGTGATATGTGAAGGCTAGTTTTTATTATATTCAAGTTGTAATTATTTTTCAACATTGCCAGAACAAGATTTTAACAAAATTTTGAGTTGTACTAGGTGTTTCCAAAATGCATTTTAAAAATAATGTTAGAACCCTATACATTTATTAATGATTGACTAGCAGTAGCAAAAAATTATATAGCACATAACCAAGGGTTTGGATTTCTACTTACATTTTAATAACATTATTAAATAAATTTTGGGTGTTAGTTATGTTTGTAATATATTAGTTAATTAAAGATGATAATAATAGGTAGCATTAGAAGTAATATTATTAGCAGTTAATGTATTGTTTCTTCAATCAACGCCTCCAACAGAAGATGGTCCAAGGGAGATCATTGTTTCACTCAATATAGCTTTGGTGCCCTAATTAGAATCTAAAAAGTTGTGTCTATATAACTTTATATTTAGTGCTATGCATAAAGAATAAAAGACATTATTTTAAGGATTTATAATAAAAAAAAAGTATTTTATGAAGAAATGCATTTCTTGGAAGCAGTAAGCATAATATACAAAAATATATAAGATATATTCCCCCCCTAAAAGTCTCCCACACACCTGAATTGATACCTGTGTGATGAACAAAAAGAAGAACATACCTTTCCAAATGGTTAGCCTCTGTGTGCTCTGTAGGTCATGTGCCATAAAAGGCATGGAGTGACATTTTACAGCCTGTCAGGGATATGGAGATGTATTTCTCTGTTAAAAAATTGTACTATTCTAATAGACTCCAATCTATCTATTATTGGAAAAATAGAAAAAAAAGTATTACTCTTTTCTTGAAAACATCAGGCATTATAAAGGTTTTTGACAGTTGTCTTACCAAAAACAAATAAATACCCTTCTTACTTAACTGAAATAGTACACATCTGTAAAATAAAGAAATTAATGTTGACTTTGCTGGATGTTCTAATAGATACAGTATATCTGAGCTGCCTTGCTGTTGCTTAAGGTGATAAAGAAACCAACAGCATAGTGTTAGAGGAGGAGTCTGCGGTGAGCAGCTGAGAATTTAAATAGTGATAATAGATTGTAGCCTAAAATTGATATAAGATAATGAAAAAGTTAAAGCAAGGAAATAATTGCTAAAAGCCAATTTCTTTAAAATCCATGTAAAGAAAAAGAAAAGTTTTTAAACTGTATTGTTTCACTGCTGTGCAGGCAATGGACCATGAATAATCTATAGTCTACATTTGCATTTACAGCATTTAGCAGACACTCTTATCCAGAGCGATGTACAAAGTCTAATGAGCACAAAGCTAGACAAAACTGTCGATATGATTTCTATGCTTGAATACATTAACAAGTAAAGCCTTTGTTCCAGGCATATACAGCATGAGCTAATCTTCTCAATCAGCAAAAGGAACTCAGTAGGGATTTCAACGAGTTATCTTTGTACTCAAGGACAATGGGTTTTAGTGTGGATAATAATCCATTGGTAAACAATACCGTGACAATGGCCGTTCCTTTTGTCATCGAAGAGATAATGGCTATAAAGACATTGCAACTTTTATTTATTTATTTTATTTTATTTTTTATACAATATATAATAATCAGTACAATAATAATTTTTTGTATAATCAAAATTTTAAAGTCATTTTGGTTATACACAGAGGTAATGTAATATAACATATAATAATTTGTATAATATTGATTCTGTGTATAACCAAAATGCATCCTTCAAATTCAAATATTATCACATGCATAATCATACATAGTGCAACATGGAGTGAAATCTTTATAAAATAAAATAGTTTTAAAATAGCTTTTAGACAAAGTGAGCTGTTCCACAGTTCTTCCTGTGTTCGCTGTCAACATAGTCTAAAGAGAGGAAAAGGGAATGCGGAAACATAATTCACACTTATTGCTGTTGACCTGCACTGTGTATTCTTCACTTACTTACCCTTCGGTCCTCGACTGCAACTGCCCATGCATAGCATGCCTTGCTGTTAATCTTGAACTTATTTATCACCTTGTAACGTATGGGGCATACTCATGGGTGTCATTACCTCTCAGATATTAAAAGATATGATGCATGGTCAAAGATAAGATTCCAATGTAACTTAGTTAGAATTCCCATGTCAATTAAATTGTTCTTCAAGCAGCTTATAATAACAATAACCATTGTAAGAAGTGCTATACAAATAAAACTGAACTGAATTTTTGCAAATAATTAGAACTTCACACTTAAGGAGGGATGTATCTGCTACAATAGTTTTGGGTATTTCAGTTAACAGCCAATGCTATTGTAACGCGAAAAAGAGCATTGAGTTGTTTGTTATTTAATTGATTATAAAAACATAATTATTTATTCTTTTAAACTATAACTGTATAATATTTGTTGATTTTTTCCCCTGAACCTATTTAGAAAAGAGTGTCAAATAGATAACATAAATGGGCAGACATACTGACCGCACATGCTGTTCTTCTCATAAACTGTGAAGGACTTGGTAAGAATTT
The DNA here is from genome assembly GCA_026260075.1 of Sisor rabdophorus. Classification (NCBI taxonomy): domain Eukaryota; kingdom Metazoa; phylum Chordata; class Actinopteri; order Siluriformes; family Sisoridae; genus Sisor; species Sisor rabdophorus. The sequence goes on along the minus strand of JAOTQW010000036.1, from coordinate 5,418,286 downwards.
CACAGGGTTATCTTTGTCCTCGAGTGTAAGAGAAAGGAAACAATGCTATTTCAACACCATGGGACAATTTGAAATGCCAGCTGGACAATGACCTTGATGTGCATTATCACTCAGAGACATAGCCGCCTTTGATATTTTACAAATAAGGCTAACACAGAAACATAAATAAACATAATCCAATAAGACTTTTAATTTAGAAAATACACCCTGTGTGATGTTTAGTTTATCATTTTAATTATTATTTGGTTGTGATATTTTGGGCCACCTCCCAAATTCATTTTTAAAGCTCTGGGTAAATTCTTTCAAATACATATGATTTGTCTGGGAGGCGCCACTGTCGGCATTTCTGGTAGTTATTGTATACCTGACCTCTATCATTTTTTTAATACCTTCTGAAGTGTTTCTGGATTACATAAAATATATAAACTAATGACCCAACCCCCATTTGTGTGATCACCTTATTGAGACAATACAATGCATTATATGGTGCCAGCAGCCATATATGGAGGAACATTCGCATTATAAAAGAGAGAGAGGTGTAACCCACTGAAGGTTTGTTTTCAATTGTTTCATCTACTGGTAAGTCATCTGAGGAGAGCTGGAATTTTTAAATAAGTCAGTTCATATTTTTCAATAATACAATATTACACATTGTTTTTTATTCTTTATTTTTAATTTCCATTTCAGCACAGGAGATCATCGATTGTTGAAAAGAGAAAACAGCAAGTAAGTATTAACATTTGAAAAAAAAAATTTGCATCAACAACGATAAAAAATAGATATATTCCCTTGGATGCAACCTATTACTAGATTTAACAAAAAAATTTGTGTTTTTTAAATAATTAGACGTTGAAAAATGTCGGACGCTCAGATGGCAGAGTTTGGGGCTGCAGCCTCATATCTGCGAAAGTCAGATAAGGAGCGTCTGGAAGCCCAGACGCGGCTCTTCGACATGAAGAAGGAATGCTTTATAACAGATGCAGAAGAGGAGTACATTAAAGCAACAATTATGAGTCGAGATGGTGACAAAGTCACCTGTGAAAACTCCAAGGGAATAGTAAGATGTTAAACTATTTACAAAATGTATATAGGGGGGGATTACAATTTTTTTATGTTAAACAACAAAATGAATCTCAGATATAACACAATAGCAATTTTTGCTGTCCATTATTCATAGTTATACAATTTTTAATCATAATTTCAGAACTTGAACAATAAAATCCTATTTAGATGGTTTTCCACTACTAAAAGTAAAAATATTTTTACTTAAACTAATTTACTATTTATGATTATCTTATATAATTAACTCATTTAAAAAGTTATTTGGCTATTAGAAAATGGTATTTTGTACATACAGTTTACGTTTCCCTGCAGACTGTGACTGTTAAAGAATCAGACGTTCATCCTCAAAACCCACCAAAGTTTGATAAAATCGAAGACATGGCTATGTTTACCTTCCTGCATGAACCTGCTGTGCTGTTTAACCTCAAAGAGCGTTACGCAGCCTGGATGATCTACGTGAGTGTTATATGTAAAGTTCTTTACTCATACACACTTTATGCTGTGTGGATCAAAACACACTGGTTTATTTCTTTTTCAGACCTACTCAGGACTCTTCTGTGTGACTATTAATCCTTACAAGTGGCTGCCAGTCTACAACCAAGAAGTTGTTATTGCCTACAGAGGCAAAAAGAGGAGTGAAGCTCCTCCTCACATTTTCTCCATTTCTGATAACGCCTACCAGTACATGTTGGCAGGTTAATAAACAGATTGAACACAAAAGCTTCACAGAATTATGTGATTTTGTGGTTTTAGAGACATAATCTGTAAATGTTTGTTTCAGACAGGGAAAACCAGTCAATCCTCATCACGTAAGTGACGATTGAAAAAAGACAATAAAATAGAATAAAGTTATATGGTAAAATCATACAAATCTAAATATTTTTTAATAGTGGAGAATCAGGTGCTGGAAAGACTGTAAACACTAAGAGAGTCATTCAGTATTTTGCAAGTATTGCTGCTGGTGGCACTGGCTCAAAGAAGGACACCAGTGAAAAAAAGGTTAACTAAATACTGTCATGTAGAATTTTATTGCAAAGCACTACTTTCCTTAACATTTTATGGCTTGTTTCCAGGGTACTTTGGAGGATCAAATTATTCAGTGTAATCCTGCTCTGGAAGCCTTTGGTAATGCCAAGACAATAAGAAATGACAACTCATCCAGATTTGTGAGTGTCTATGCTTATTGATAGTTTTTTTTATAAATACTTTAAATTACTTTTCCATAACCTACTGCATTATGCATCATATATAATAGCAATGGACCTTTTTTTTATTTTTTATCAGGGCAAATTCATCCGAATTCACTTTGGTGCTACTGGCAAGCTTGCCTCTGCTGATATTGAGACTTGTAAGGATGATCCTAGTAAACTAAGTCTGTATTATTCTTTAACAGGTGTGCAATGTTTATACTATATTTGGTCACCATTTGTCTTGTTATTTTGGATGACACAGATCTTCTAGAGAAGTCCCGTGTGGTTTTCCAGCTCAAAGCTGAGAGAGACTATCATATCTTCTATCAGATTTTGTCTCAAAAGAAACCTGAGCTGCTAGGTCAATATGAAATACCAATAGAAAGAATGTGATCAGTGAATTTTCTTTTATATTTCTATACATAATGGTAAAACGTTCTCTCTTTCCTTACAGAAATGCTACTTATTACTGCTAACCCTTACGATTACGCCTTCATCTCCCAAGGAGAGACCCAAGTAGCGTCTATTAATGATTCCGACGAGCTGATGGCGACTGATGTATGTAAAAAGACTTTTAATAGTACTTTTAATGCTGATTTATAATAAAAGCAGAGGTAGCTGCTGTAATAGGTTTTATTTATTATTATTTATTCGAGATGCCTCGATTCTTGTGCTGTAGGAAGCTTTTGATGTGCTGGGCTTTACCCAAGAGGAAAAGAACAGTATTTATAAACTGACTGGTGCCATCATGCACTACGGCAACATGAAGTTCAAGCAGAAGCAGAGAGAAGAGCAGGCAGAGGCCGACGGCACCGAAGGTAAATAAATATTGTTTTACTTTATATTACAGAATCTGTTTGCTACTGAGATTAAATTATGCATTGTAGATTAGGAATATGTGACATAATTATTTAATTCATTATTTGTTTTATTTATAAAGATGCTGACAAATCAGCTTATCTAATGGGCCTCAACTCTGCTGATCTTATAAAAGCTCTATGTCACCCTAGAGTAAAAGTAGGAAATGAGTGGGTAACTAAAGGACAGAATGTCCAACAGGTAAAATATTCTTCATCTAAAAAATATACATACTAAATACAAACACAGAAAACAATATCACATCTTTCTTTTAGGTGTACTATGCAATCGGTGCTTTGTCAAAATCAGTATATGAAAAGATGTTCCTTTGGATGGTAGTGAGAATTAACCAATCACTGGAAACCAAGCAGCCTCGCCAGTATTTCATTGGTGTGCTGGACATTGCTGGCTTTGAGATCTTTGATGTAATTTGTTATCTTCTTCTGAATGCACTATGGGGTATTTGTTTTTATAATTTATTTGGTAGTTGGAGTTTATATAAATGTATAATATCACAATTGTGCTACAGTTTAACACCTTTGAGCAGCTGTGCATCAACTTTACTAATGAGAAGTTGCAGCAGTTTTTCAACCACCACATGTTTGTGCTGGAACAAGAAGAATACAAAAAAGAGGGTATTGAGTGGGAGTTCATTGACTTTGGCATGGACTTACAGGCTTGTATCGATTTAATTGAAAAGGTAAATAAAAATGTCTTAATTAAAGATTACATTAAATGTTTGTTAGGAAGGTTAAGAAGGTTAAACAAACTCATGCCTGTTTATTATGTTTTCTGTAGCCGATGGGTATCATGTCCATCCTTGAAGAGGAATGCATGTTTCCCAAAGCCAGCGATGCCACATTTAAAGCTAAACTTTATGACAATCACTTAGGGAAATCTGCCAACTTCCAGAAGCCCAGGATTGTGAAGGGTAAACCAGAGGCTCACTTTGCCCTGGTTCACTATGCTGGCACTGTTGACTACAACATTAACAACTGGCTGGTGAAGAACAAAGATCCACTCAATGAGACTGTTGTAGGGCTGTACCAGAAGTCCACCATGAAACTGCTTGGTCACCTTTTTGCAAACTATGCTAGTGCTGATTCAGGTGATTTAGATGGCTAGCAAATGTTAAAAAAATTTAGAGCTTTAGATTTTGAACCAATAAATGATGAAATTGTGCATTCTTTTTTTTCATAGCCATGGAAGCATCCAGTGGAGGAAAAGGGAAAGAAAAGAAGAAAAAGGGGTCTTCTTTTCAGACTGTGTCAGCACTTCACAGGGTGAGATAATGATCATTTGTTATACAGGTTTTAAATGCACAGATCTAATTCTAGAGGGTATATATATGAGTATATATATGTGTGTGTGTCTTTCATCTTTAGGAGAATTTAAATAAGCTGATGACAAACCTGAGATCAACTCATCCTCATTTTGTGCGCTGCATCATCCCTAATGAGACCAAGACTCCTGGGGCCATGGAGAATCCTCTTGTGATGCACCAAC
>JAOTQW010000036.1:5399042-5409438 GCA_026260075.1 Sisor rabdophorus | reverse complement strand
TTATGGTTGATGTGGAAAGATCCAATGCTGCTGCTGCTGCTCTGGACAAAAAACAGAGAAATTTTGACAAGGTGACAATAAACAAGATTTTTTTCCCGGAAAAATATTTTTCATTGGCTTAATTTGCTGTTTTACTGGGAGAATATATATATATTTTTTCCCACAGGTCTTGGCTGAATGGAAACAAAAATATGAAGAGTCCCAGTCTGAATTGGAAAGCTCTCAAAAAGAGGCCAGATCTCTCAGTACTGAGCTCTTTAAACTGAAGAATTCCTATGAGGAGTCTCTGGACCATCTGGAGACCATGAAGAGGGAGAATAAGAACCTGCAAGGTTATTATTATTTGAACACTGGCAATTGCAAAAGTAATTTTCTTTTTACATGGTGATAACTTTTTTCTCTAACAAACAGAGGAAATTTCTGATCTCACTGAACAACTTGGTGAAAGTGGCAAAAGTATTCATGAGCTGGAAAAAGTAAGGAAACAGCTAGAGCAGGAGAAGGCAGAGATCCAATCTGCTCTGGAGGAAGCTGAGGTAAAATAGTTTCAGTGTAAATCAACATATTTTATTATTAATAATAATAATAATAATAATAGAATTAAAATGTAAATATATTTATGTAAACTAAATTTTAAAAATCCAGCTTTTTAACTCTGTCTGCCAATTTACTAATCTTGGTCTTAAACTTTTAATGAAAGGGATCACTTGAGCATGAAGAAGGAAAAATCTTAAGAGCTCAACTAGAGTTTAACCAGGTGAAGGCTGACATTGAGCGTAAGCTGTCGGAAAAAGATGAAGAAATGGAGCAATCCAAAAGGAACCATCAAAGAGTGGTGGACACCCTGCAAAGCTCTCTTGAGTCTGAGACTCGCAGCAGAAATGAAGCTTTAAGGTTAAAAAAGAAGATGGAGGGTGACCTAAATGAGATGGAGATTCAGCTTAGCCAGGCTAACAGACAGGCTTCAGAAGCCCAGAAACAGCTTAAAGGTCTTCATGGGCATTTAAAGGTAAGCACAGCTAACCGTTGCATAATAATAATTTCTTTTTATCTGTTAAAGTAAAAACTTATCATGACTTAAATTAATGTGATATATTTGTATTTTACAGGATTCTCAGCTGCAGTTGGATGATGCTCTTCGTGCTAATGATGATCTCAAAGAGAACATTGCTATTGTTGAGAGACGTAATAATCTGCTCCAGGCTGAGCTGGATGAACTGAGATCTCTTGTAGAGCAGACTGAGAGAGGCCGCAAATTGGCTGAGCAAGAACTGCTGGATGTCAGTGAGAGGGTTCAATTACTGCACTCTCAGGTAGTATACACATTTAGTTGAAATGTAGATGCAGCTGAATACATATTGTACATTTTCTTAACAATATATACATAAAATCTAGAACACTAGCTTGCTGAACCAGAAGAAGAAACTAGAGGGAGACACTTCTCAGCTGCAGACTGAGGTAGAGGAAGCTGTCCAGGAGTGCAGGAATGCTGAGGAAAAAGCTAAAAAAGCCATCACTGATGCTGCCATGATGGCAGAAGAGCTGAAGAAAGAGCAGGATACCAGTGCTCATCTGGAGCGCATGAAGAAGAATATGGAGCAGACCATCAAAGATCTGCAGCACCGTCTGGATGAAGCTGAACAAATTGCTATGAAAGGTGGCAAAAAGCAGGTCCAGAAGTTGGAGGCCAGAGTAAGTAAACACATAAATGAACAGGTACAACATTTGCTACATCCAATATAGACAATACAGTTTCTTTACTAAAAAAATCGTTCTCTTTGAAATGAATTTTAGGTCAGAGAGCTGGAAGCTGAAGTTGAAATGGAACAGAGGAAAGCCAGTGATTCTGTCAAGGGTGTCCGAAAATATGAGCGCCGCATTAAGGAGCTAACTTATCAGGTTTTATTTTTGGCTAGTACTTTTTAAATCTGCAAATCACAACCCACAAGAAAAACACAAAAAATTGGTAACTCATCTGTTTCCATAGACCGAGGAGGATCGGAAGAATCTGGCTCGTCTACAAGACCTTGTAGACAAACTTCAGCTAAAGGTTAAATCTTACAAGAGATCTGCAGAAGAGGCAGTAAGTTACTTAAGGACTAGCTTTTTAAATCTTTATTGTTTTTCAAAGTTATATTTTTGTTAACCATGGTACTATTTTTAGGAGGAACAGGCCAATGGCAATTTGACCAAATTAAGAAAGCTGCAGCATGAGCTGGATGAGGCAGAGGAGAGAGCTGATATTGCAGAATCTCAGGTTAACAAGATGAGGGCTAAGAGCCGTGACTCAGGATCTAAGGCAAGTTGTAATTTTTAAATCATACACAAATAGTTACATTTAATAAATAATTACATTTATTTCAAAAGCTTTTAAATAATTCATAATTTTTCTTTATCTTCTATGCAGAAAGGGCACGATGAAGAGTGAAACTTTCTACAGATGTCTCCTAAAAGCTATTGATAAAGCCCAGATCTGTTAAATTTAGAAAACAAAATAGTTATTAATAAATGCAAATACTCTGCTTTTGCCTGATGTTTCTTATACACACGTTTATTTAGGATGTATTTTTTGTGGAGTGGTAGTTACTTCCCTATATCACTAATTCTGATAAAACAATAATGAAACCATAGTAGGACTCTAGAATTAATTAAATAGATCTTGCAGTATAGTGTTAAAAAATGACAATGTCTAGGTAAGACACTGCCAGCCACCGATGCACAGAGCTTCAACTCTCATTATGTGACAGCTTAATATTGCTGAACAAAACAAAGTGTAACAACCCACCATCATAAATAGAGACCAATGTAGAAGAAACAGCAAATTTTGAATCAAGTTTTAGATGTTATATCTGTTATAACACTGATGGGAAGTTTATTCCACGTTCTTGCTGCCAAAATCAGACAAAGGTCTTGAGGCAGACCTACCTTGGCTTTGTAAGAAAGAATCATTGTTTTTAATCTGATGTGTGCAGCTACTGGAAGCCAATTGAGTAAGCAGTGGAATAGCGTATAAAAACACAACTTCAAAAAACTGCAGAGAGCTAATTGTAATCAGAAGAAGAAGCAGCAAGTTGCAGTAGTTTAATTTAGAAATCACAAAAGACAAGTAACTGAGTGGCCTGAGTGGACAAAAAAAAAAGTTAAATCCTCCTGATGTATAAGTATTGAGAAGCTCAACAATCAATTTTAAAGTACTTTGGTACGTCGCTATGGATAAGAGCATCTGCTAAATGCTGTAAATGTAAATGTTGTAGAGCAGGATTATGGCAAGTTGAGAGCAAGTGAGAAAAAAAAAACCAGTTGATTGTCCATAATAAACCCAAGGTTGTGAGGTCCTGGCATCGAAATAGGTAAAAAGCAGTTGTTTTTTGCTGGGAATATGTTTCATTAATTTACTTAGTTTTGTGTCATCAGCACAGAAGTCATAAGAGAACCAATGTGAGGGAAAAAACTGTGGATATAGATGAAGGACAAAAAGGACCAAATATGTAGCCAGCTCCCACAACCCAGCCTGCGTGTAAATTGATTTGATAAACCTTTTTTTATGCTTTGAATACATTTTACAATATAATGCTAAGGACTAAAGGCCTGGTCCTAACAGAAAGTAAGTTCCCATAAAAATTAAAAAAAGATGATTATAAATTTAAGTAAAGTCTCCAAGTAGAGAGTATTATATTGCCAGCTAGTGAGCAAAAATCTTAACACTTTTGAAGCCTCATTGACCTCCAACCCAGTAACTGTCAGTACTTCTAAAATTGTCGCACATTTTAGAGAATTAAATATGCGCTGCAAGCAAACTTTGCTTCAAGCCCCTGCCCCAGTCATTTACTTATCGGTTTTTAAAAAATTATGTTTTACATACAGACCCTGCAAGGTGGTAATTTATCTAATTAAGATAAATTATAATTTATCTTAAAAGATAATTTATCTTAAAGGATCATTTTTCATCCCTTAAGGTCTTTTTTTTGGGAAAAACACACAAAGGTCTCATTTGATTCAGCTAAGACAAGCCATTGCAGTTGATGGCTGAAAATATTTGTGGTGTCAAATAAACTGAAAAAAGACTTAAGGGATCATTCACCAAGGAGAGTATGGTTGAATATCATAAACATTTCTGTTTTCTACCTAAGGCTTATTTAAGGCACTATGTGTTGGGATTTGGTATGGTATAGCTTACTATTTATGTATGTATGGGAATTGTATATTTATATTGTTCTGTATTAGAATTTTAATGAAAACAATAAGTTGCAATTACTAAACACGAAGTAACTGTCAGTTTTCCTCGGTCATGCAATATCTCACCTTGTGGGGTTTTAATGATCATAAAAACAGTTAGGAATTAGCCCACATCTATCAAAGCGGATCTTGTTACCCTGGAAAAAATTGTAACACTATTTTGTAAACGATTGAAATCCAAAACATGGAGGTGGAAACATTGGGGGGTGTCTTGCTTTTAAGGGGACAGGGTAACTTTCTCACATCACAGAAACGATGGACAGGGCCATGTACCGTAAAATCTTGGGTCTTTCCATCTGTGAGGACAATTGTGGATGGGTGAAAATGAGTGGGTCAAAATCCCTTCCGAGATGCTTGCCTTTTGCTCCATTACAAGTTGTTTTGCCAGCAACATGATGGGACGATTTGCATGATGGGAAATGTGTTTTTTGTGATGTTTTTATTGTTATTCTGTATCTTGTCAGTGGGTGAACATACAAAATCAGGGGATCTTTTTTCCCTTTACTGTATATTTAATTATTTATCATATCCTATCCTGTATATTATAATTATTCTAAAAAAGAACAATGCAGCAAATCTTTGGTGGTGTGGAGGTAAATAAAACACTTTAGATTACCGCTGAAATATTTTTGAACACATTATTTTATTTAATATTTAATTATCATATCACTAGTTAACAACTTACCACAATTAACACTTCTTTCAAACCAGATTTTTTTAATGAATGAGAGGGAGGGATAACTTGCAAGACACTGTGTGCACAGGACAAGACTTACAAACATATCCCAACTGTTCTCAACGCACTTGTTATGCTTAACGCAAGTACAATATTTCAGCTAAACATTTATAGGGCTTCTTACAGTTTCATATGGGTAGCAAAATATTTTTATGCAAAAATAGGTCTAACAAGGGTGGTTTGCATCAGGTTTGTGGCTCTGAAATAAGTACTCAGTGGTTCTAAGGTAGTGCATCCCAATTCATATTGCATAACTTTTATCTCTGATTCAATGCCTTATTAGAGAAACAAAATTTAGTAAAATAGCTTAAACACATTTTCTGACATTTTACACTGTATGCCATAATCTGCATATTCTCTGAATGTTTTAATACTAGATGGGATAGGTAAAATGTGAAAAATCACTGGCCACCATAATAAGTTTGTAAATTGCCTGATTGCATGAATAAACAATAGCCACAGCCACAACCAACAAACCACAGCGATGTCAGTAAGAAACAAACAAAACAAAACCTTCAACAGTAGCCCTTTTCTCAGAAAAAGGCAGATAATAATAATAATTTTATAATGTTACTAATAGTAATAATAATAATGACAAGTTCACTTCTTAACAGACCAAAGGTTTACTTGACATTCTTGCAATCTTTTAAAACATGATTACAGTTATTTTTAATTCTCTTGAGAGCCAATATTGAGCATAAAAGACATATTTACATAAAGTATTTTACTGACAGGAAATATCTAGATGAGTACACAGCATTTCACAAAAGATGAAACAAAAAGGACTGCATACAGGGAATCAAGCTTAGTTAAACATTTATGTCACTAGCTGAGAAAATCAACACAAAAACATTAATCGACTTAAAGCATGTAAAAGCTGCACACTATAGTTCAAATACAAATATCTACAACCTCTCCTTTTTCAAAATCACTATAACATAAATAACTTATTGCCCATTAACCAAAATAATTCCTTTCCCATCCCTTATTTTTTTCAGTGGCACTTCAAATATTAAATTAGTTGTAGCTCAGTACAGATTTCAATTATTTATTGTGATTCAATAATAGTGCTTAAGGCCTTTAACATTTCATTGTTAGTGCTATTAAATTGGAATTTAATTGTCTTTATTTATTTTAGGGTACTGTTTTAGGCATACTTTACTGCTAAATTAAAAGGCATATTTTTGTTCTAAATAGCTGTCCTTTGTTCTCTCTACTAAACTGTGACATGTATGCTTTTCTAAGTGGGACACTGATTATAACCATGTAAAAACTGTTACTTAGAGGTGAATGTGACTAAATGCTGCAGAAATAAGCTATACATTTTCTGCCACAACCTTTTTAAACATGCATGGGACTGGCAATTAATGTGCTTTTGCAATTCAAAACCACAAGTAGAAGAAGTAGAACTATGTGTGAGAAAATTTATAGGTCAACAAAATCCCATTAAAAGCAATATTCGGGTCAAGCAGCACACATTTTTTCACCTTTTTTTTCCTTCTTATTTCAAGACAATGGCTAGGTTCATATTTAATAACTACAATTCAATTGCACTTGAGTCACACAGAAATAATATCATTCAATAAATGCATATCCACTTGCCTTATTACATTCATTGTTCTAATAACTGTTTGCCTCACCCTCTGCTGACTATGAAAACTCTGAGACATGCAGACTTAATTTAAGTTTGTAAATGGTACATTTTGTGTATTTTTTTTAAACATAGTTAATGTCCTATGAGCAAAAACTGGTATTGCATTACCAAAAGAAAACAAAGAAACATCCAATTGACAGGAAATTAAAGCAAACATAAAGCCATAGGGGTCACTATAAAAACATCACAATTTAGAGCAGTTTAGTTCAAAAATTACAGCTGAGAACAATTATATATGTTATACATGTGAGTTTAGCTGGTAACAACAAGCGCAAGTGAGTTGTGACTAGGGTAAATCAGTGCTTATTAGGATCACATAACAATCCCACATGCTGACAGAGAGGCGCAATACAACACTATTGTTCAATGTTTCTAAAGGGAGTTGTGTAAACACAAAAAAGGTCGTGGAGCTCCAGCTAACTACATAATAGGAAAATAGGAAATCCTATGACTGAAGCACTAAATAAAAATTTCTGAAAGAAATTAACAGTAAATAAATTCCACCAATAATAGTTTACTTACTAATCGCCAGACTGAATACTTAGGTGGCAACAGCGTAGTCATGGGGTGAGGTTATGAGTTAACAGATGCATGATGGGAGTCACGTGCAAATTGAGTCAGCATCATCCTGTTGGCCTTGAGAGACTAAAAGGAGAGCAGGGGTGGTAAAGGAGCGAGGCAAGTAGGCTGTCGTCAACGAGTCGTTGAATGAGACACTGTTGCGGAGAGGATTGTTGGGGCTGTCATCCATGACGGACCATGTAATTATATCAGCGCCATGGTCTGTGCGAGAACGCGCATTCTCGCGGAAATTGAGCTTGAAAGATTCAATCTGTAAAAAGGAGGATTGAGAGAGAAACAGAAAGACAAAAAGAATTGGATACACAAAGAGAAGAAAAATAAAGAGAAGGTGGACAAGAGGTAGTGTGGAATTGAAATGATAAGGCGATAGCAAAAAGCAAAATTAGATGCCTGAAAAATAAGAAATCAAGATGATGCTATGGTCAGGGAAAACGGATTACAAAGAAAATCATTTTCCTCATATCCCCACAGAAAAATACATAAATCAACACAAAAACTTAAACTGTGAAGACATAAAATTGAATGTGCATGGAAAAAACTCTTTTTAACCAGACACCTTTCTTCTTCATCTTTAATTTCAAATACAAGTTGAGATATTACATTATATATAATACTTATAAATTATATTATAAACTCAACTACACGTATAGCTTATGTATTACATAATATATATTATAAACGATTATAGTTTGCTATTATAATTGATACAACCAGTTTTATCAGTGTATTTTTTCCTATTCTTCTGAGTGCACAAAATTGGCTTGCACAAAATTAAGTAATATAATCTAAAAATATTGGGTGGAGCAGTGGCGTAGTGGTTAGCAATTCAGTTTAACTCCAGGACAATAGGTCTCTCTGTGCAGTTTGCATGTTCTCCACAGTACATATACATTAGGTTGATTGGTGTTTCTAGGAGTGAATGTGAGTGTGAATTTGTCCTGCGATTAATTGGCGACCTGTCCAGGGTGTACCCCTGTCACATGGCCTATGTGCTCTGGGATAGGCTCCAAAAGACCCTCGTGACACCGAGCGGGTCTAGAAGATAAATGAATGAATATTAAAATGTGTACTTGTGGGTTCAATTCTCGGGCAATAGGTCTTTCTGTGCAGAATTTGTATGTTCTCCCTGTGCTTTACTTCGGGTACTCTGGTTTCCTTCCAAAGTCCAAAAAGGTGCATTAGGTTTACTGGTGAATCATAGGTGTGCGTGGTTGATTGTCTATGTGTGGCCCTGTGATGGCCTGGTCGGGACTTAATTATGTTATTATTTAAAATGTTTCATATTGTGCTTCTTTAGTTTTAAAAGAATCAGAAATCTAACTGATTAGTTAAAAAAGTAAAAGATGCATTATACTTTTAAGCAAAACTTTGCTAGTTGTCAAAAAATGCTTTAATTATAGCAACAGTGGTCTTCAGAAAGTTCAAATAATTAATGTTTTAAGTAAAAAGTTGATCATATTTTATAAAAGAACACAATCCAGTCATTTTAAAATACAGAGCAAACAGTTTTTAGTTTAATGTATTGATTCATTTTTATACTATAAATGGACATGTTATAAAAATATATCTTAGCAAAAATAACAAAGAGAAAAACCCTATAGTAAATCCACAAGTAAATAGAACTTTTGGAGAAGGCTGAAGATTAAAATCATAGGATACTATAAAATTCTCTATATTTTTTTTTCAGCAAAAATAATCAACTAGGTTTCAGTAGTACATTTATTTCACCACTCTTGAGACTGAAGCTAAACATTTTTTTCTTGTAAAGGTCTGCTTGTTGAGTTCAGATTAGAGGGGCCTTAGAGGGGCACTTTTAACGGAGAGGGCTGAAGCAGGATAAGAAACTTACTTGTTTCTGGGATGAGAGAATCCAGGCCCTGGGGGTCCCGGAGTGCCTCGCCCCCACATGCAGTGCCTTCCTTCAGCCCATTCTCCTGGGCTGGGCTGGCTGGGCCTTTAGAGGTGGCCCCACTGCCCCCAACTGTATCCTGTTGCCCCTCAGCCTAAAAACACACAGCAGCATGTCAATAGGACAGATGGGTGTGGATATGGAATTGTGATGCCTTCTGAGGAAAAACTTGTTCATGCATGTTCTGGTATTTGTAATGGTGATTTAAAGCGTAGTGCAAAGCAAGTATAATGAATAAATCGCCTATAAATGGGTTAATGCAAAAAAATAGGAACAAAACAATACTGCAAACAATTTTCCACAATGAAAAGTTGAAATTTATATTGCAAATAAAAAATGTATTGTGAAATAATAAGGAAAATATACATGCACATGCAGCCCCAATTCTAAAGAAAATTAAATAACACACACATCACAGAAGTGAGTATACCCCTTTTTCATTCATTACAGTCATTAATGTCTAAACCCCCAGTAACAAAAAGTAAGTACTTCTCTTAAAAAGAAAAGTCTAATTGGCTCCAAAATGTATATATTCTGTATGGCCACCATTATTTTTCAACACTGCTCTAACCCTCTTAGACATGGAGTTCACAGGGCTGAAGCCCTGCGTATACTCACATGTTGCCAGTGAAATCCTCTTTCACTAGTGACAACATCACAGAGCTGGTGGATGTTAGAGAACTTGCTCCTCCCCACTTTCTGTTTGAGGATGCCCCACAGGTGTTTAATAGGGTTTAGATCTGGAGACATGCTTAGCCAATCCATCAACTTCACCCTCAGCTTCTTTAGCCAGTCAGTGGTCATCTTGGAGGTGTTTGTAGTTGTTATGTTGGAATACTGCCCTGTGGCCGAGTCGTCGTCGAAAGGAAGATGATCATGCTCAGTTTCATTATGTTACAGTACATATATGTTTACTTATGGTTTACTCAATAAAGTGAAGCTCCCCAGCGGCGGCAGCACTTATGCAGCCCCATAAGTGACCTATGCGACCAAGTTTACCTTGATCCCATCAGACCCATCAGACCCAGGGCATGCCATCCCAGTAATCCTTGACCTTAGCCTGCTTGTCTTCAGCAAACAGTTTGCGGGCTTTCCTGTACATTATCTTTGGAAGAGGCTTTCTTCTGGGATGCAACGATGCAGACCAATTTGATACAGTGGGCAGTGTATGGTCTGAGAACTGACAGACTGCCCCCCCCACCCTTTACAGCATTGTGGAAAATTGCATTTGGAAGACGCTCTTATCCAGAGCGACTTACAACTGAGCAATTGGGGGTTA
>JAOTQW010000036.1:5371048-5395408 GCA_026260075.1 Sisor rabdophorus | reverse complement strand
CGAACCCCGGTCTTTCTGGTATTAGTCCAACACCTTAACCACTAGGCCACCCCTAACCTCTGGATATGATGCTGAGCACGTGCAATCAACTACTTTGGTCGACCATGGCAGGGCCTGTTAT
Organism: Sisor rabdophorus; assembly: GCA_026260075.1. Lineage (NCBI taxonomy): Eukaryota > Metazoa > Chordata > Actinopteri > Siluriformes > Sisoridae > Sisor > Sisor rabdophorus. The sequence goes on along the minus strand of JAOTQW010000036.1, from coordinate 5,395,287 downwards.
AAGTGCAACCGACACAAAAGCCTTTGGAATCAAATATGTAACAATGCTTTCTAATAAAGCTGGAACTTGGCTCCTTTTTTAAATCAAATAATTTTTAAAATTAAAATCAAAATACACTATACGGGTATACACACTATAATACACAAGTAATGCATTTATTTCTTTCAAGTCAAATAAAACTAATTTATATTTTACAAATGATTTTGTGGAGATGAAGATGTATAAATGATATGTACAGCCATACAGATTTTCATGCAAACATGGATGACCATAGGCTGAGGGGTTAGGAGACATTACAGCCAATATAAAAAGTTTGAAGGCTTTTATAAGGCACCTTAGCAAAAATTCAGTTCTGTAAAGGTCTTGTCTAACACATTTTAACATTTTCCTGCTTTATTAAATTCATGAAGCAGGTAATAATAAAAAAAAACCTATAATAATAGAACCTGTATGTTGAGTCATGTAAATTGTTTGTAAGGGAGTTTTTCCTTGCCACCTTCGCCTTGGCTTGCTTATCAGAGACAAACAGATTTCTATTCACTTACATTTCATAACTATATTTGATTGTGTAAAGCTTTGTTAAGAGAATGTCCTTTGTAGAAAAAAATATATGGTGGCCTATTAGGTTTTATAGATATATGGTTTTATTTATTGTTTATTAAAAATAATAAATAAATATTAAGTAATAGTGTAGTGAAAAATAAAAACAAGAATTGTGTTTAAAAAATGTGAAAAGAGAATTATTATATGACGCAGAGTAACTTAAATACAAAAAAAATTACAACACAGACATAACATTTTAAAACTTGGATCAGAATTCTATGCAAAATGTTTTGCATAGATAATGGGTTGGAGAACTTGTTGTTCCTAAATATGCTCTGTTAAAAGATTATGTGAACAGTTTTAATTGAGAAGAGTCAAATAATAAGTTTTTTTTAACGTCCTATACCGGCTTCTACTGACAGGTGGATGTTATAGGTAGATTCCACTAGATGGAGAACCCAAGACAATTCCAGATTTGATTTCACAGTTGGCTCTGGGACAGCTGGGAAAGCCCTGGATTAGATTATGTGGCTATAGACTGTAGTATAAAAAAATTTAATTACAAGGTCTGCTTGTTATTATTAAAAAGAAAAAACAAAATGATAAAGGAAATATGTTTCTATAATATTTACATTTACAGCATTTAGCAGACGCTCTTATCCATAAATCCAAAAACTTTACAGTGTTTGAATTGCATTACACTGTAAATTAGTATTATTTTCCTTAATATTTTTCCCCTCAATAACAAAAAAATCTGTTTGTCTGCAAATTTATTCATTTTGAAATGAGCAAAATAAAAACATAAATAAAAGTGAAGTGCTGTGAATACTTTCTGGATGTATATGTGTTTAAGTTCTGTGTAACTTAGATTAACATAAAAAGTCAAATTAGTCTATTTATTTATTAAATATTTGTCAAAGCCAGTTTTTCTCCTTTTCTCATTCACATTACCTTAATATTCCCTCCTCCTGGTGTATGACTGACGTTGTCCAAGGAGCCAACCTTAGACTGGGCTTTATCTTTGAAGTTGATTTTATGAGACTCAATCTTTATATCTCCACCTCCTATGAGAAACATTACCATTTAGCAATATTAATGAATGTTTGGTCCAATCCAGAACCTTTTGCTAACATTTAATCAGTTCCAAAGCCTTACCTGGCTTATGCTTGATATTGCTCTTTGAACCACACTTTGAAGTCACTTTACTTAAATCTACCTTCCTATTGAGAATCTGGACCTGTTAAGACATTAAATCAAGTCCTATCAATTAAACATACAGATGGTTTTGTGTTCTTTTTTGTTGCCTTGTTAACGAAACACAAATTCTACATGCAGTGCAGTTGAACCAACAAACACACTGCCATGCCACTCACAACAAATAAAAAAGTTAAACACAGAAAAGTAATAATAATTGCTAAATCATTTTCACTTTATTACTATTTCTACTGATTTAATATCAACATCAGTAGATATTAGAGACACTGATAGGGCTAAAGAAAAAAATAATGCAGCTTAAGAGTGCAAGAGAAAAACATAGGAAAATAAAAAGAGGAAAAGTGATTTGTCCTATTACAATTACTTAAAGGAAGTAACATTGGACAGGAAATGCAATTTATCTTGGCTTAAGAGGTAAAGAGTAAGCAAAAAATCTACTTAGCATGTCTACTAAAAAAATCCTTGTGTGGTTTGTCGATGTTCTAACTGGAAAAGTGGCGCTGTTCTGTTTGGCTTCACCACATGCAGAGACGGTACTTACGTTCCCACCACCAGGAACATGCCTGATATTGTCCTTGGAACCCAAGCGAGACGTAACATGGCTGTAGTCCACCTTTTTGGAGACTATCTGAACCTACAACACAGCATGGCAGGCAAAGGGCAAAGGAACATGAAGGGAAACCAGGTACAAGAAAGATGGGAAAAGATAGAAAGACAAAGCATCTACAAGCTTAAAAAGATTCACTGCAAAGTGCTGTGTGTTGACAACATTCATCACGCTGCCAACTACAGTTAACCAGAGTGTACATGCCATGCTGTGTTTAAAGTAGCTCCGCAGGTAAATTGTAGCCACACACTTACCTTTTTATGTAAACATATGTTGAGGCACTACTTATAATGTGAATTTGAATTATAGTACATAGCACAGAAATTCATCTAAAACATATATTGCAGGAAATGTTGTATTAAACCAAATATAAATTAACAAAATTAATCTTCTCTTATAATTCCAATATAAAATGTATACTCCCATTTAATTCAAATTAAAACAAAAGTGATTTAATTAAATTGTAAAAAGGTATTACATATCTACATTATCTAATAACATTTTATATATTTTTATTAAGTTAAACTTGCTTTGCACATTAATGTTGATTTCTAAACAATGAAAAGCACTATTAGGCTCATTAAAATAAAATATAGCTAGAAATAATTACACCTTCAAACTGCACAATACTAAAACTAGATTAACTTTTAAATTAGTTCATAATTAAATCTAAATACAAAATCAATTATGCTATTAAAAAGAATTGTTTGCAAATTCTGTAGTAGTAAGTAAAAAGTGGCTCCATACAATAATTGAACACAAAGGAAATTAATAACTTTTAGGTTGTTTTGGCAACAATAAGCAACTGAATCTGCCACACCATGCACAAACATCTCTTTCTTTCTTTCTTTAAGATACCAGAAGTGCTGCATTTTTTGTATAGTAATTAGTCTAAGACTAAGCAAAAGGATTTGCTTAGCATATTTTTATGTTTTTTTAACACAGAACTATAGACAAATATGTTAGAGACACAGATAGTTTACTCAACAGGCATTTACAGCAACACTTACAAAGAAGAACAGAAACATTCTGAATAAAAACCTAGGTTTGCTGAGAATTTTAAGTTATTAACTTCAACAAGCACAAATAACTTCATTTCAGAATTTCTTCAGCATTTTGGAACATTTTTTATTTGCTGTACATGCAATTTACAATTGATTATTATCAATTGTAATTTCAAATATTTTACTTTAAATATTTTTTAATTAACAGGATATAATTATTGCAAACAGATTATATTACTAAAAATATATTAAATTGTAAGGTAATCATCCCTAGTGGGTTTATTGAGCAAGTTATAATGCTTTTTTTTTTACAAGAAATAATTTTGTAGATGAACTCAATCATTAGAAAAGACAAGTGCTAAGAATATAATTTAAAAAAAATAGAGTAGGAAGATTTTAAAAGTTTTTTTTTAACTTTCTTGGTGATGAGAACAATGGTATAAACTATAATGATGGGATATGAAGGAAAGATAAAGTGTGGACACCTTACAAATAAAAATATGAGATGGCTTGAAAAAACGTATGGTATGGGAAGTATAAAAGATGGCCGAAACTCACTTTGCCCTGGCTGGCCTCTTTGGAGCTCTGAGAGGGAGCATCAGTCTTGCTTTGAGAAACTGTGACCTGGGGAGATAGGTCAATAACTCAACAATCAAATTCTCTTGCAAAGTATTGAAAGGGCAACAGCCTTTAAAGACGTCCAATGAGAAATCCCAGCCAGGAAATGAGTAAATAAAGTGAAAATTAAGAAAGAAAAATTATTTTACAAATGGAGACATTGAATTATATTCAAATCATAACAAAGTTGTGAAAAAGAGTTTAAAAGAAAAGAGACAAACAAAATAGACATGCAGTAAAGGATTTCCTTTGCATGAATTCAAGTAAAATTTGAACAATTAAAACAACTAAAACTAAAAAAGGCTTTAAATATTTGTCAGCATTTCTATAAGTTATTATTTGTCTTATGTTTGGTAATGCTGAATGCAGGAAAAAAAACGTTGACTCAAGGCCAAAGCCGTATGTGGCAAGTTAAAAAAAAAGGTGTGCATTTCAGTTGTGTTCTCACCTTGCCTCCTCCAGGATGGTGTTTGATATTGTCTGTAGAGCCAATCTTAGAACGGAAATTTTTTGCATCAGAGGCTGGTGTGGTTGCTGAGCGGCTACTGGTTCTGGTGGTGGTACTAGCTGAGGAGCTGACTCGAGGGGCACGGGGTACAGGAGGTTTTTTCTCTGGCACTGTGCTGGTCGTGTTATTTGTGGGTGTGGGTTGTTTAGCAGGGCGGGTTCGGCTTGTAGTGCTGCTAGTAACAGTGGAAGGTCTGGCAGTCTTTGCTTTGCTGGAGTCTAACAATTTAAGCAAATAAAATATAGGAAATAAAATTAAAAGAATGATAAAAGACAAAAGGAATGATGTATAAAACTAATGTAAATTATATAAGCATAACTTTAAAGTTCATATTCATAAAAATCTTAATTAAAATGTTAAAAATATTTTTATTTACCCGGAATACTGTAACTGAAATACATACAAGCTTTGTAGATTATTATTCAACAATAACCAACAATTTAAAAAATGCCCACACAGTAACATAAAATACATCAACCTTTGAAAAAACAGAAACTAATGATATATTATAAAACAGAAACTTCGTCCTCAACTACCTTGAATTAACTAGTGTTTGAAAGAAATGCACTGCAGTTGGGAGCAGGGTTAACGTAGATGTTACGATTAAAAAAGCAAGCGATCAGTTAGGGAGCTATCTGGTGCAAAGCTGAAAAGCAGACTGGTGCTTGGCACCTATAGCATGGCTAGGAAGCGCAGTATTTCCCACTTTCTAAATGTCAAAACAATTTACATCAGCGTTTACTTTGCAGGTCCCAGATCCTTCTCTCATGAAAGTTAAACATTTCAAGTAGACATTTTTCTGGCATTACATGACTTACAACAAAATCACTAGCTGCAACCGCGAGTCATCATTACTCCATGAAAAGAACTGACTGTGCCACCATTAACAAATGTAAACCAACAATGCCAACAGAGATTTGTGAAACAAATTTCAATGTAGGGCTGGGGCTGATAAATGATAGAGAACCGGATTGCGAAAAACTAGTGTATTACGATGGTAAGATCTGGACATTTTTAATTGATATGGATCAGAACCCATTTCGTTTCCACCATCCTCACTGTGGGAAACTGCCTCTCACGAGTTAAAACTTACATAGGTTTATCTGACTTGTTATCTACATAGGTAACATGTTACATAGGAAAGTTGAAATTCGTGTGATTTAATGATGCAAACCATTTAAAATATAATAATCAACAGGTACAATTAGTGTCTGTGTAGAGCAGCAAATGCCAAACACATTCACAAAAAGTATTTAAAAAAAAAAAACAAATAAAAAAACAGCAAACAGTGGCCTATAAAGCTACTGATCCATAACTTTCCAACAAAAAACATGTGGTTACTCAGTAAAAGATCCAAACAATACAATTTTGTAAATTATGTAGTCTAGACACATTTATATGTTAATAAAAATCCACAAATGTTAAAGAAGCTAAACGTAAAAAAAGCAGGCTATAACATATGGCCATGATTTTAAAATAAAAGTGCTAATTTACAACACCAAACAGACAGCTTTCAACACAGGTGGTAATACTGTGTGGTGTTTTAAGTTATCCTTAATTTAAGATTATGTTTGATCTGTTTTTGTTACTAAACTATAATTAAAGAAATTATAATGAATTTTTTTTTCAAATTTTTGTACAATTTACTTGCCATATTGACCAGCCTTGCAAAATCTAAAAATAAATAAACAAATTCCTAGCCTGGAAATAGTTCTTTTAAATTTCTATGCCTTTACCAGATTAGTAAACATGTAATACACTAAATTTGGCTGTTTTAAAGTCTTTTTTTTATTTTTGGCCGATATTCTTTTACTTTTATTGACAATCAACATTAGATGATTTCAAAATGTTTTCAAAAATAAGTTTTTAAGAATTTTGAAAGTGGCAACTTGGTGCAGGTTAAATATTAGAAGCAATAAAAAGAATAGTAAATATTTGTAAAACTTATTGTATGGTTATATTTTAGGTAAGGATATGCTACAAGTCTAAAATTAGATGCTGGATTTACAATAGAATAGTTAAAATACTGTACCTGTGGTCTTTAGAGTACTTGGCTTCTTCTCCTCCCCTGGTTTGTTGTCAGTTTTAGTAACTATAAACACAGACATAATGCATACTACCACGACAAACTGGCCACATGACAAACTTATGTTTAAGAAGTCATTAGACAGATATTCCTTCAGATATTTAAGTGTGCATGGTAGACTAACCCAGAGAGCGCCGCAATGTAGCAGAATTTGATGGGGTGGTTTTGCTCACTGTTGTGGTACCTGCTGCTGTACCATTCTTAGAAGCCATGGGCCGTGATGGAGCAGCATGGGTCTTTGGCACTGAAGACTCTGTGGTTGTCTGAATGAGCGAAAAAAACAATGCAGCTCAGACAGAACATTTTTTAACCTTTATGATTTGACCAATTTATAAGTAATGATATGTTAAAAAAAAACTATTATCCTTATTTTTTGTTGGAACAAGCCTTTATCAAATTTTGCTCAATTTTGCTCAATTATTACAGACACAGCTTACCCCTCCCCCACAACCTGTATTCTAGGTCTAAGTTTTCTTAAGTTCTAAGATGACTAAAATTTTGGGCGGTGTGGTATGAGTAATAAGCACAGATTCAAACATTGCTATCTTCAATTAAGAACAGTGTCATCAGTCTCATTCTACAGTAGCATCAGTCTATTTCAACCTAAGCAAGGGATTCAGTGTAAACATCTGAAGAGAAAATTATTTGCCCCCTATGTAAATTTTTTTTTTCCCAAGTATTATTTAAGGATAGGGGATTCTTTTCACAGTATTTCCTTTTTATTTTTTGTCTAGTGAAAGTCTGAGGTCAAATTATTTATCCCCCTTAGAGATGTATTAGTTTGAATGGCTACAGAACAAACCTCTATTGTCCATTACTGGCCTAATTTACCTAACTTGACAGATTACCCAGCTAACATAGTTATGGCCTTAAATTGCACTTTAATATGATCATAAGCAATTTTGCAAAACAACTAGCAAAATAATACGCAGCATCATCATAAGAAAGGTAAAAGCAATTAATTTAGACTTGAGAAAAGAATTGTTCATGCTCAGGGAAAGGATGAACACGTTTATCATTAATATTTATGAGTGTTTTTAAGTGTCAAGAAGTGCACTTCACACTCCACACAGTGGAGAACAAGACTGGCAGAGGCAGAAAGTGAAATAATTCAAAAATTTTGAAGAAAAAAAAACTAGTGAATGAGGTTTCTAAAGTCTTGCTCAGGAATAGACTGGGCTGGTGGAAAAATTATGCATACTGGAAAATATCCTTTAACCAGATGAGACAAAACTAGAGCTCTTTTGCAACAGAGATTACATTTGATTAAAGAAAAAAAGTAAAAAGTGTTTAATCCAAAGAACATCATTTTCACAGTTAAACTTAGTGGTGGGGGTATAATGCTGTGAAGATGTATCAGTGTTTTGAACTGGAAATCTTATCAGGGTTTAAAGAACCATGCAACTAAAATATTCTCTCCATTAAACAGCACTTTTTTTAAACAGATTTTTTTAAATTAGGGGGGTTATAAAAATTAACTAAACTAGCAAATCAAGGTCTTGCTAAGTATACTTAAAGCTATACTTATAAAAATAATTTAAGCTTCATTTAAATTCATTAATTCATCTTTTATACATTAAATGTAATGTTTTTTATTACTTACAAGAAAAATTTGGACCTTGCTTGTACTGAATAACACTGAATACACTCCACTATCATGCAAGTATTCAAAAATACAGGGAAATTATGTTAGATGTGTAAAGGATAAACATTGATGCTTTGCAAATGAATCATTAATGAATTAACCAAGCATGAAAAAATGAGTGCAAAATAGTAGTGCTCTTTTTTCTTTTAAGTCTGAATAAAAAAACAACAAAACTGAGAAACGTACCGTATGCTTGATCTCATTTGGCACAGTGGAAGTGGTAGATAGACGACTGGCAGCCGAAGCAGGCCGCTTGGTGCCAGTCATGCTTGTGGGTGCTTTGGACATGGGAGCTTTTTTGCTGAGGACAGCAGAGGTGGTGGTTGTGGAGGTAGGGGCTGGGCGCTTAGAAGCAGTCGCAGCATTAGACACTGTACCTGACCGGGGTTTGGTCATGCTCTGTTTGGTTGTCGTAGTAGCAGGCTACATGGGTGCACAGCAAACCCAAAAAATGGAAGGCAAATGAATGACGAAAACATAAAAGATGAATAAGTAGCAGTACAAAGCAGCTGAGGAGTGTGTGTGACATGCATTTAGAAGGTTTCATTCATGTTTTTCATTCAATTTATTTTTGGGGCATTACTACAGGACCTGCAGCCAAAGTCACCAGTTTTGTTATGAAAACCAGTATAAAGGCTTTATTGAGCTTCTGTTACTTTTTAAAAATCTACAGATACTTTGGGACTAATTGACAGAAAATACTTAATAAAAAGTTTGGTCTTATTAGCTATTGTCTGCTAAAAGAAAGGATAAGATGATACAAGCTAGCAGATACAGTAGCAGATTACAACTACTTCTATGCTACACAGGTTTTAAAAATATAACAATTATTAGTTAACAATTTTAGCCAAATAATAAAAAGCATAAATAAATAATTAAAAAGCATAAAAAAAAAATTGACAGCTGGGCAAACCACCAGTTTAAACAGCTTTAAGAGTTTTATTAGCTGGTAACTGAAAAAACCTTATTTAAACTTCCATAAGGGTCTCCCGTTTCCTAAATAATGATCACAATCATTTCGCCTTTTGTGGAACTTGTAAAGCAATGATGCTTGGTAAAAAAATAATTTGCTTTAATTAGATTTGGGTGTGTGTGTCTGTGTTAAAAATTCTAATAAAATTGAATTTTAACAGCAGCAACAGCAACATGATCACTGAGGTTGATTAGAAATGGATAAGACTCACCTTATTTTTTTTTTCAGGACTAGGAATATCTTTTCCTGCCGTGGATCTGGTACCATTAGCTGTAACAGGCTTAGGTGCTGTTTTTTTGGCCTTTTCAACTTTTTCCTCTTTTTCTAGTTTGGCAGATGTTTCTTTTTTTATTGCAGTTCCAGTTTTATCTATTTTCTCATGTTTTTCAGGTAGCTTCGTATTAGCTATAGCATCTGTTTTGGGGTCTACCGCTTTGTCTGACTCAACAACTTTCTTTTCAGCATTGCCTTTTTCTTGCTTATAATCATAATCTTTCTCAGCTTTGTCCTTCTCAGTAATTTGACAAGGCGTTTCACCGATCTTTTTTTGCTTCTCTGATTTTCCATCAAGCTTTTGATCAATCGTATCGTCAACACTTTTGTTCTTTACTGTTGTTTCTACTTTAACTTCAGAAGTTTCTGCATTCAACTTGACTTCATCCTTCTTCTCCAATTCCACCTTCTTTTTCATTTCCTCAGACATATCTATTTTACCCTGACTAGCTTTTAGATCAGGAATATTAGCAACCTGCGCTAACTTACTAGCCTGTTTATCTGTATCTGTTTTGTCAGTTATAAGCATCTCATCTGGTTCATCAAGCTGCTTAGTTTGGTCAGGTTTATCTGACTTGTTATTTACAGGCGCAGCTTCGGCTTTGTTCATTGTCTCATGCTCTTCATCACTGTCCATTTTTTCCTTTTTGTCTTTTATATTTTTGGACACATGGTCAAGCTTGCCAGTCTTCATAACCTTGTCCATCATGTCCATCTTGCTAAGCACATCATGAGTTTCAATTTTTTGCATCTCTGGCTGAATCTTTTCTGTTTCGACTGTATAAAAAAAGTCAAACAAATACATTGAGTTATTCTTTTAACCAATCAGATTAAAACCAATGAAAATATCTATCCTAGATATAATTCACAGTTCTCCTAATTTTACACATTTACAGTGAATCTGTTTTTGGCATAGATCTGTAATTTTTGGAGTACAAGAAAACAGTACAAGGACAAATAAGAATGAATGTCATGGCCTTATCTTTTCTGACAAATGTAAATATTGTACATCGCGAGTCTTAATAACATTATTAATTAATAACAATTCACTGTCACAGATTTCTTGCCCCACTTTGTGTATGCAGTGATTGATTTTGTTTTAACAATTTCGTTCAGCATTAAGTTTCAACAATGACACTGCATTTATCAATTATAAAGCAAATATTTCCAAAAGTAAAATAAAAAAAAAAAATTATCAGCAATTATATGTTTGACTGAAAATACAGAGACCAAAAAAGGACATTATTTGCTTTTTTAGGAAAAAAAAAAGGCTGTGGAAACATACACGCACGCACATGCACACAGTAAAAGAACCACATCGACTGTATATTCTGTAACTGAGCATAACATTTTAAAAGGTATTGTTTGTTGACCGCCTGAACACTGTAGAGACTATACTTGTCCTATTTTAATCATTTCAAAGGATTAAAGGATTAAAGATTTTAACTATGCAGTGTCATTAGATTACCGCAATGTAAATTACATTAAGATAACTAAAATAGACAGCGTGGGTGACAAGTAACTAGGCATTAAAAATTGTTATGAAGATTCTGAATTGATTTATTAAAACAATTGTATTTTTAACAGAAAAATTAAAGCCAAACTTTACATTTTAATCTAGGCATTAGTGATGTTAACTACTACTACACTACACATATCACTACAAGTTTTATGGCCATTAAATATTACCTTGTTAATTTTTACCCACACTGTATAGACACCATGATTCATCCTTTAATAGCTTTGCAAGTGTAAGTGAATATGACAAAGATGATAAAAATAAATAATTATTAACCATTTTACCTTTAAAAATCTGACAGTTTAGATATAAATATCAAACTTGTCTCAACAACCTTCATAATGTCATGTATAAAAGCAACCACAGGTAAGTCAAAACAAAGCCACCTATTCATAAAGCCAGACTTGGTATAGGAAAAAATTAATAACACTGAATATAATAATAAGCAATAATAAAGCAGAATAAGTAATAATATGTACAAGTATGTATGTGCATTAAGAAAACTGCAGCTGAAGTCTTGATTTAAAATTGTCAATGCAAATGTGATTGGTAGTGATGTCATATCACTTTTAACCAATCTAAAATATCCCTACAGATGTCCACTTCATAATTTACTTTATGTAACCAGACAAAAGTATGTTTTTCAATTTTTTTGCTATAAAATTAGTTGAAACACAAACTGGGAAAAGGCCTATGATGACTAAGTACTTGCACCAGTAACTGACCTATAAATCATACATTGCTCAGAAAAAAGTTTGTTTTTTTAAACTGCTTGCTAATTAAAATACAAACCATCATTTAGATATGCAATTGCATTAAGATGCAATTGGAGACTTGCACACTAGAATTGCAATTGCATATTTGAATACAAGATATTTTAAATATCTTGTGCAAGTCATGACATCATCTTTAACTAAAAAGTAACCCATTATCCTAGTTGAGTAAACTATGCTCTCTACTAAACCAATAAAACCTACAGGCTGAAAATCAGAATTAACACAAGGTATAGCATTCTTATATTTACATGTTTGTACATTTAATAATGTTCTGCTGATCAATTGACCACATTCATGTATACCTTAAATTAGAATTGAATGTAACTGTGCCCTTCCCATTAGGAGGATGCGAATGCATAAGAGAAATGAGAAAATGTTATATTTACAGCTTAACTACAGGCTAGCATCACCTACCCTCAAGTACAGGGAACAGACCGACACTGCCTTCAACGCTGCTGCCGTTAAAAACTCGGCTTGTGATAGGCACTGGTACCAGTACACCCTGGTCCTTGTCTATAACTGAACCCTCTGGAACATCCTCCATGGGTGATAGTAGAGAGCTCCTGTTGCTTTTGAATGAAAGAAATGGGGCAAACTGTTCAGTTCCATTACTAGTCCCGGGAGCATAGAGAGTTGGTGGAGGTGTTGGGGGCTGATCGTCTGCCACAGTTAGTGAGCGTTTCATGCCCCCAGTGTGTGGCCGACGGGGTACTCCAGCTGGTAAGTAGAGCTCATTGAGCATTCCGCCGCAAGGGTACTTGTCTGGTAGCTGAATGCTGGCAGGGACAGACAAATGGGAACACTCAGACATGGCTCTTCTCATAGCCTTTCTCTGTTGCTCAGCTCGACCCATAAAGCAAGGCTCAGGATCTTCACCCTCCTCCTCACTCTCATTTGATGATCCCTCAGCTGCTGGTCTTCCACCAACACCTTCATCTCCTCCATCAAGGCAATTATCAGTAACTACTCCAATTACACAGCAGTTGGGGGGTTTAGGGCTTGTTTCCAGGCTGAGGCAATGAGGTGATGTATTACATTCTGCTACAGTGGCTGTTTTTAAAGATTCAAAAGGGAAAAGAACATCAATGTTCTGTGAAGATGATCCTGAAGGAGAAAAAGTGGGTATCCCCCCACTGTCACCTGTGGACTCTAGAGATGCTGTGAATTTTCCAGGTGAGGCAGGTGAAAGAGATGAGGACACTGGGCTCTCTAGGCTCTCTCCTACGCTGCTAAGTGACATGCTCCCAGGAATTGCACTCCTACCAGGCACCTGCAGTTCTGACTCCTTGCCCATTGCTGCTGAAGGTTCAAAGAAACACAGCTTATCTTCATCAGTTAGTCCCAGAGCTTGTGAGGTACCAGCAAAGTTCCTAGGAGCCCCAATGTCACCATGCCAATCCCATCCCTGTGTGGCTAGAGGTGTGGACATAGAAGAAGATTTGCATAGCTCACTATACTCTGAGAATGGAGATGCTGGTTGTTGGTTAGAGAGAGAGGACATGATTTTCCTCCTCTAGCTATTGCAATCCAGGTTTTATATGAATGTTTTGTCTTCCTTTTGTCTTCCTTTATTTTTCTTTTGTAGTAGAATAGTTTAGATTCTTTCTTCTTCCCTGTGGTCTAGCTGGATAAGAGTACAAGCTGTTATATCTCCCTCTGTATCCACGATCAACAATTCACCAAGAATCTGTAGGAGCGATTTATTGCTCTCACTCCCTCTCTCGAAGACTCATCCACCCTCCCCATTTGATGACAAAGTCTCTGGCTCATGTCACATGGCTCTTTGTGCAGCAGCTTATTCGATGCTTAGAAAAATAAGCCCCTGCCTCTTCTGGATAGCCCATCCTTTTTGCCTCACTCATTTTCTCCACGCTGGCGGCTTTATGCCCATCGTTTCCTTCTGTTCTACTTCCGCTTATTGAATTTTGCAGAATGTCTAGCTTTATATAATCTTTGCTAAGCTTTCAAATCATATCAAAATGCTTAACATTACTTAAATGAGTAAGTGCAAGATTATCCAAACTACTGGGAACATGTACATTTTCAATTTGAAAATCTCTTTATTAGTTATACAAATGCAAATAAAATTCGGAACTAATCATTACAGTCTTGTCAAAACAATGTCTTTATGCCATCTGTTATCCATCCATCTTAGTAAATCTGTTTCCTTGTTTTATCTGCACCTGTGTTTTTTCAGGCCACCAGCAGAGAAGCTATGCAAATCAGTCTGGGTCAGAATCCTAAGCTAATGCCAATTATAATACTGGCATGTCTGTGTTCCAGGTGTAAAACATTTTTTATGACCTGAATACACTGCAGAGAAAGTGTGGAAAAAGTGTGGGGATAAACAAAAATTCCAATGAATGATTCTGATATGGAGCCTGCTGCTAGACATCCTATGGAGGATGAGTCAGACAGCATGAGAAATGCCTACCAGCCACAAAAACCCAGAGATACCACAAGTGACAATCGGGTTAAACCACAGCAAAAAGACAAATACTGAAAAACTAAGAGTTTGGGCTATTATTAAAGCAGATCTTTAAAAACAGGCTAATTAATTTCACAGACATGCAGAAGTATAGAGTAAAAAAATCCGAAAGTACTATAAACCTTGAGAGGGCTTTGCAGTTGTACTGCAGAGAATTTCGAAAGTGTCTTTGGGTAGACACAAAATTGTTTATTTAAATAATAAAATTGTCATAAATATGGATAATTAATTTGAAGCCATCTGCAATATTTAAAGCAAATGGAAGTAGTGACAAAATAAAGGGGAATAATAATTTAGCCAAAACAGTCTCCACGACTGTCTGCTAAGGTTCTAGGTTTACCTCCACACCCCACCTACCAAAAACTCTCCAGTGAACTGCCATTATTTCCCTGGTCGCTGGTTTCATTAAAGCACCAATGGAACTGCCTCCTGTTGCCATGACAACATGCATCTTGTCATGGTGATGACCGCAAGTAGTGAAGTGTGTGTGCGCATGAGGGCTCAGACATACTGATCTCAGGAACACAGAAAATGAATATGGGCACCCTCAATGCTAACAACAAAAGCAACAAACACTTAAAATAAAGATATGAAACTGTATAGGTTTTTAGCACCTAAATGCCTCTTGTTATTTCTGACTGATTGTTAGATAACTCTTTTCCAACCATTCAAATCATTACTAACTTATATAGTAATTCTAAAGATGACCCAAATGAAAATTGACCTGTTATGTAAATTGGCCTGTTACATAATTTTAATTGATATTAATAACAATAATAATTAATATTTTAGCATGAACACATAGACCAAGAGCTGTCTCGTAGTACAGACTGTTCTTCCTTTCTCTTTATACCACCCACGGATTTGGAGCCTACAAGTTTCAGTGCCAATTATAGAAAGAGCCCAAGGCTGGCTGATTTGCATATCTGCATAATTAACAGACTGATAGTCCCTCTTAATTTGAATATACATTTGTTTTTCCTGAATTTTTGTATTTATTTTTCCTTTAGGAGACAAGTGACTGGATCTTCACTATTAACTAGGTGCTAGTACAATAAATTACAACACCAGGTTTTCAGATTGTAGGTACAGCCAGCCAATTATTCCGCATGACTGAGGTTACACTATTACAGGCAGACTTTAAACCAATTCTATTTCAATTCTATAATGTGCTAAATATTTTTAATGTGTTATAACACATTACTAATAAATACTCTACACTTCAAGCATGTGTTAAATACAAGGGCAAACTGGAACCTAGTTCGTCAGCATCTGTCCCCATTACCAAGGAAACAGCTGTTCTTCAGTTACCATAGCAACTAGCTAAGTAACACCTCTTATCCAAGGAAATCTGCCGATGAGCAACACAGCTATTTTCTGGGTCTAATCTTTCTTTTTTGCAATTTATTTGAGAATCTGCTGACCGATTTGTAGATAAATGACAAGCTAGTTAAATTGTTTACTATTTTATAATAGAATATAATCCAATTATATTATATCTATTATTTCATTTTTTTCTATTATTTATTTTTTTTTTTAAATCACAATACTATGAACACAAATAAATATCTTATGAAACCTATTTGCATCAAAAATTGACACAGATGCCTGGGAGAGTAAAATGCTGGGGAGGGTGCAAACACAGCCATTTGGTCAGATGCTAAAAATAGCTCTGCTGAACAAATCCACACCTGAGAGTCATCGTTGTTGTAAAACCTGCATCATAAAGTTCCTAAGCTAATATTTTTTTAAGATGTCCTCTACATTATTTGCTGAAGTAAATACAAGCAAAATTTCAAGTAAGAGCTAATCTACACCAGCTAACTGCAGATAAAAATCTATCTAAAACTACTTAAATCGTAGCATATTTATTTGCATGTTGAAAGTCTTGACACTTAACCCTGGTATTTTGCCTCCTGCTGATAAATAGCACCCTAAATGACAGATCCTCCCCAGCAAAGAAAGCTCTGAAAATTATACAGGCAGCAAAGACAGCTCTGTCATACTACCACACCTCTCTGCCTCTTCCACTTACTCCCTCTCACCCTTTCACAAACAGACACACAGCATAAAGACACACAGAAACATAGTCACATTCCTGTTACTGTCAATATTCAAACCCTAATCTCAATATATAAACCACATTCCTAACATGTATAAACATGCATTTACATAATTACAAGATATTACATAGTGCCGATTATCTAAATTGAAGTATTTCAGTAAAGTTTTTTATCTTTCCCTTCTTTTACACCCTAATATTAGACATAGAGCCTTTAAGAGGGACATTTAATTAATTAATTCATCTTCTATACCCGCTTATTCCCGAACCCGGATTCACTGTGGTCTGCTGAAGCCTATCCCAGCGCACAAAAGGAGAAAGGCGGGGCCACACACACAACCTAACGCACTCATTCACGTTAATAGGCAAATTAATACCAAACTACCTAATGCACATATTTTTGAACTGTGGGAGGAAACCGAAGTACCCGTGAGGAAACCGTCTGCAGAGAAAGACCCCGTGCCCGGGATTCAAACCTTTTTGTTAGGCGACCGTGCCAACCACTATGCCACCCAGGGGCATGTTAGTTCATGATAAAAAAAAGTGTTCAGTGCTTTTATTTAACCCATATGTCTTAAGCTCAGGGGCTTTGTGCACTTGTTAGAACAGTGATTGGTCCTCTTAGTTCCAATAAAGGAATAATGCAATGCTGTAATATGTATTCAACATCATTCCTTTCTGATGTCCTTTTTTTTAGATTTGGTTTATGTGAACATTTTTTCTCTGCTTTTTCTTTATTTACTATTCACCCCAATCTACTGAAAATCAAGTTTACTTATTTGAGCTTTACTGTAGGATTACATCAATTAATATGTGAGCGATGAATGTGGGTTCACAAACGATATCATGATCTGTATTATTGATGCATTTATATCCATAATTAAACCAGTTTGAAGGTTAAAATCTAAATCAAGCTTCAAATTACTATAAAATATTTATATTAATAGATTCTGATAAACAAAAAAACTCTGCATTTTCTGCATCTCCTAACTAAAATAGATGTACACATGAATGTAGGGTTACAGATTAAAAAGAAAAATTAAGATAGTTAAGCAGAGAATAATTAGACCTTATCTTCAGTCACTACGTTCATTAATCACAAATTCGTGTCTACTGAGCATGCTGTGTTTAGCTTTTTCCAAAAGACAATTTAACATAAAGTATTATTCTATTGTTTACAGCTAAAGTAGAAAATACCACAAAAATACACATGCATGCCATAGTAAAAAAGGCTGTATAATTGTACTATAAACTATATAAAAGAAAATTCAATCAGAAACCCGCGGTATTAATTAATAAATGTGTTAATTTTTGTTTATGGCCACGGATAAAATGGTTGAGGTTTGGGTGTGGGGATTTACAGCTGAAAGATCCTACTATAAATTCTTTTGTTGTTGTTATACATTGATCATTATGGTTATACTGGCTAACGGATGCTATTTTAACACATTTTGTTTATTATGAAGGTCGGTTGCTCTCATTTGCTTTTTGTAATTTTTAGCTATTTTTTATTTGCTTAATTGTTACTAGTCTAATTGGAATGTCTTAACATTTATTTAAGTTATATAAGTTGTTGTTTTTTTATTGAGCATAAAATATTCAGACATTTTATAGTCTTATAAAATAACAGACATTTTATAGTCTTATGCCTTCATTTTAACTGTACTATAAATTTAAAAAATGTCAAATAAGAAAATCGTATAGAAATTCTACAGGCAAAAAAATTCTGACTTACCTAGAATAACAGATGTCAATCATTTGGAGGATGGCATCATTACATAAAAAGAGGAGGAAAAAAAATTTTACTTACTCCACCATTGCACTTGAATAGGTATTATGTTAGCCTTGTAATAATTCACTACAGTCAGTAATCATTCAATACATTTAACAGGTACACAAAAAGGAATGCACAATTTATTAAGGCAAAGTTCAGAAATGACTATTTTGTTAAGTAGATCCAGTGCAGTCTGGCAGTAAGAAAAGACAGAGCGGAACGGTGATTGGAGTGTGGTAAATGAACAAAAATGTGCCCCTGTGACACTGCAAACCAACAGGTTGGTTAGTACTTTAAACCCCAGATCACACATAGTTAATGGGAATGGTGTTGCCTTACACAAAAACGTAGTGCTTTTATTTGTAGTGTGGCACCCATCAAAAATATAAACCAAACCAAACCAACCCAACCAACGTTGAGTGAACCTGGATAGGTGGACATCCAATAGTGGGACAGATGTGTTAGTGGCTGAGGTAAAGAGCCTAGTATCCCCATCCCAGGCTGAGGCAAGGCTTATAATCCAATTCATGCAATGAGTGGATCCAGATTCTACTCTTCAAAAACAAACCTTGAAGATTAGTTGGCAGGTCTGTCACATGTTCCCGTGGTTCAGCAAAGCTAGGAAAGAAGGGTGGAGCAGCAGGATTTAAACCAGAATTTTGTGGAGACGTTTTTGCCTCCGGTGATGTAGGACTCTTTGATGAGGATGAACGCGTCTTTCTGTTATGCTTTGACTTTGCCTCCTTTGGCGTTTTGTTTTTTGCATCATCGGTAGTACCCTGAACGCCTAATAAGTCGAAAAGCTCACTCTGGTTGTTCAAGTTTGAGCTGTTAAGAGACCAAGCAGTTTGAGAGGGTGAGAATGGAGGAGCTGAGATTAGTGCTTCCATAGTTAATCCAAAGCCAGCTTTACCAGGAGTGGACATCAGGTTGTCAACCACAGGGGTTTTAGACAAACCATGGGTTCCCAATGTTGGGTCAAGAAAAGATGGTTCCTGATCAAATAAGGTCTCGTCAAGAGCCCCTTTAGCAGGCACAAAACACTCAGGATTCATCAGGGACATATGAGGGTCAGCTTCACTTACTGTTACAGACAGGTTAAAGGTATCTTTGGTGCTACCTGTGCTACCATTCTCTGTTTGCATTAGGACCTCATGAAAACCAGATGAAACAGACAAGTCGCTTGTAAAATCTGGATTCTCACACTGGGATGATGCTGATTGGTCTGTAAGAATCGCCTCCACTGGTGTTTGTGCAACACTAGCCGTAAGTGAAAGTAGGTCGCTGGCAAGAGATGGCGGCATCACACTCTCATCAGGATAATCCTTAGTGGGAGATATCAGGCTTTGCACACAGGCTTGAATATTTGTAGGTATTGAACTAGTTGTTAATTCAGTTTCATTAGAAATTAAGGATGAACTAGGGACGAAGGGCTTTGCATGAACAGACCATTCTTCTGGAATCTTTTTACGGCTTTTGCCTTTCTTGACCCTTCCACCAGCCCAACTGACATCCTGATTCTGCCAGCTTGCATCCTGATCAGGTTCCTCATGTGTCAACATCTGTTGGAATCCTTCAAGCATGTCAGTGCTCTCACTTTGCATTTCAAGCTTACTCTTGCTTTCTGTATGGTCAAATACTTCATCCCTGGGCTTTCTTTTTTTCTTTTTCTTCTCTTTCTTGTGATCAGTACCATTATTTTCTCTTTTATCCTTGTTCCCCAGACCACTATCTTTGAGGGACAATTCATGTTCAGATGACTCTTGCTGGCTTCCAGTTAGTTGGCCTGCATGGCGAGTGATTACAGTAGAAACACTTGGCGTGAAGGGCAGGTCAGAAGGAATGCTAGCATCATCTGGCCAGTGGTCATCAAAGACACCTCATATGCAAAGAGGGAATAAAAATGATCAGGAAAAATTGCTTTGCTTTTTTCTGTCCCCTTTAAATATCTACTCATTTTTAGAACAAACTAAACTGATATTGTGGGCACCATACACCAACACAGCCGTAGTACAAATAAGAGATGAATAAAAAAACTTTCAAAATGTCCCATTACACAGGTAGAAGTAATTAGGTTAAATGACATTTGTTTAGAATGCTAAAAAATGCAATAGTTACATCTCTCTTTTGCGCAGTAGTTTTTTGACTGGAACCCTGTTAATGCATACATTGTCTCACAGTTTTCTATTACTTTCTTTATATGTCACAATTAGTACAAACTCTGTTATATACCTTGAATGAATAATGCTTCTTAGTCTATAAATCTTAGCTCAAAACACCTTACAGGTGTATCAATTTAAGTGCTACTTGTACTTTCAATAACTCTTATTGGTCAGTGTGAAGTTTCAAATTCCTTCATATTGGTGTTCTTTGTAATGCAAGCTCCATCTGCTTAAAATGTCACATTTTCTAATCAGCACATGATGACTGCCATGCAAGCTGTGCTTGTATGTGACTCAATCCACCTACTATAACATGACATTCATTGGTACCATTTTATTCCTCACAGATGTTTGCATTAAAATCACTGGAAGTTTGAGATGGAAAGCATGGTAAAATAGTTCATGCTAAGGAAATATAATGTAGACCTACTGTCTAGGATTGTATGTTTATGGTATTCATTCATCTTTTATACTCACATCTATACCCACTAACTTTGGGTCACAGGGGTGTGCTGGAGCCTATCCCCGGAGAAAACCCATGCAAGCTCGGTAAGAAAATACAAACACAGAATCGAATCCGAATCGAACCCAAGACCTTCTTGCTGTGAGGCAACTGTGCTAACCAGTACATCACCACACCGCCCATGCTAATCAGTAAATCTTGTGGGAGGCAGTATAACAAGGTGGCACAATTCATACAGGTCAAGTGCTGCAGTTAATCTTCCACTCTCCTTTTAACTTTACTGAGCAGAAAATGTTCTCAAAATGCGAAATACACTAAAAAGATGAAGGAGCTACAACAGAAAAAGACCACATCTAATACTCTTTTTTAGACAAGAACAAGGATCCAAGGGTTTAAGGGCCACACACATACCAAAACTGAAAAGTTGCCTGAAAAAATGTTGCCTGATGGTTTTTGCATGTTGAGATGTTTTTTGTTCCTTATCTATCTCAAGCCATGGGCAAGGGGTGGCAGTGTGGTTCAAGTGTTGGATTAATACAAGAGAGACATTTCCCAGCTCTACCAAGCCAACACTGTGGGCTCCTAATTGCTTAGTTGTAAGACGCTTTGGATAAGGTCTGCCAAATGCTGTAAATGTAAATGTAGGACCAATTAGTTTGCCCTGAAAGGTCTGAAAACCTACAGCACCTGCTAATTATTGAAATTTGCAAATTAACATCTAACATGATTCAGAGAACTGCGGTCAGATGCAACTAAAATAAATCAAAATTGCAGTGTTTGAGGGGTAAGAAATGCTCCCTATGACCCAAACACCACCACTAGGTAGGTCGAAAATAGGCGAAGGATATGTATTTCATCATGACAAAGACCCAAAACATAAGGCTCACAAAGTAGTTCATGAAGAATCCCATTTAGTTCTTGGAGTGGCTAAGAGAGTTAAAGGTTAAAGGTTAATTGAAGAGGATCTAGGAAAAATCCCTCCCGATATGTGTGAAAATCTTACTACAAGAAAGTTCTGACGTTTTTGTTGGCTCCCGAAAGTCTTATATAAAAGATCTGGGCTTGGTGGAAGGATATGGCCTCACAGGCTATCTTTAGCTGAGGCCTGTAAGTTCATAATTCTCTACAGAACCCAGACATAAAAATGCTGAAATTCTAGCCTGCATTAACTTTATAAGGTTAATATATGTGCCAAATAAAATTTGGTTGATGGGCCATAACATTGAACGCATATAATGTTAGGTTGTAGGTTTTGCGGTGTATTTACAGAACATTTTGCATATATGTTGCCCTTTTATTACTAAATAAAAAGATATGTATAGTGATTTTAAAGAAGCTTAAAGTCTGAATTTCTGGTCATTGTATGCCAAGAAATGTTTTTGTGCGTATGCGTCTGTGTGTATTGCTTTTTTTTCTCCTACCTGCAGTCAATTCTGTAAAGTTTTTAGATGTTGAAACTGCCTCTGAACCCAACAGGGGTAGTTGTGGGGTGTGGTCAATGCTTAAAGGTTTTTCTGACTGGAGTGATACAACTCCTTTATCCATGTTTGGTCTAAATTCCATTGGCTGAGATAAATCTGTGAAAACACAAAATGTTCGGTGAGAGATCTTGTTTTATGCCAGCCACATTCACATTTGTCTTTTAGCCTTTTAAAAATTCTACAGCTATATTTATAAATGATCTTATATTTAGTATGCATTTTACATAAATTATTCTCGTTATGTTGTTACACCTTCTAATTGTCGGGGATGTGCATTCAATGGAGTGATCACAAGGTAAAAAAACAAATGATGATAAAATACAAAACATTTATCAACTGATCTGTACTCAAAAAAACTGCTCAAGAGTCAATTACATTTCTGATTGAAATTGATTGATCATCAATTTCATATGCTGTTGTGCAAATGGAATAAATGACAGGTGGAAAGTATAGATGTTTTGGTCACTTTTTAATGCTGCCAGTGCTTTCACTCTATCGGTAGCATAAGACGTAGTCTACAACCAAAACCTAGTGGCTCAGGTAGCCATCAATGCGAGCTGTGGCAATAGGGTTTGCTGTGTCTGTCAGTGTAGTGTCCAGAGCATAAAGGCGCTACCAGGAGACAGCACCCCAGTGGGACCGCTACCTCTGCATTTGTGCAAGAAGAAACAGGACAAGGACTGCCAGAGCTCTGCAGAGTGTCTGCTCAAACGATCAGAAACAGAATTCATGAGTATGGTATGAGGGCCCAACATCCACAGGGCGTGAGGCATTTGCCAGAAAACACCAGGATTGGCAAATTTACCACTGGCACGCTGTGCTCTTCACAGATGAAAGCAGATTTACACAGAGCACATGTGACAGACGTGACAGGGCCTGGAGACACGGTGTAGAACATTCTGTTGCCTGCAACATTCTTGCATGACCAGTTTGACAGTGGGTCAGTAATGGTGTGGGGATGGCATTTCTCACCATTGCTCACCAGAGGAAGTCTGACTGCCTTTAGTCTGGAGGATCCCGCCAATTTATCAGGAGCATGCTCGTTGTAGGGAGGTCATTCAGGCACGTGGAGGCCACACACTACTGAGCCTCATTTTGACTTGTTTTAGGGACATTAGTTCAACGTTGGATCAGCTTGTGTTTTTTCCCCCTTCAATTTTGACTCAGAATCCATACATCATAGGTTAATAAATAAAATCTTTATTGATACTTTTTGTGTGATTTTGTTGTCAGCACATTCAACTATGTAAAAAGCAAAGTATTTAATAAGAATATTTTATTTATTTATTGGTTATTTTAGTGTTCCCTTTATTTTTTGAGCAGTGTATAAATGTAATCTCCATATTATGGGCAACATTTTCATTCATTTCTATAGCCAAATCAGTGAATTGTCTATTTACATTTACAGAATTTGTCAGATACCCTTATTCAGATATCTTTTATACAACTAAGCAATTGGGGGTTGAGAGCGTTGCTCAGGGGCCCACAGTTGTGGCTTTGTGGTGCTGGGAATCAAATTTTCCTGTTTAAATATGAGGAGAAACATAATGTGAGGCAGTGGCAAGCTTAACCTCCCCTTAAATTTTTCAACCCTTGGTGCTTGCTACTTTATATCTCTTAGTAATCAATAATTCAATGTATGGTTTATTAAGTTTCGCACTAAAAAGCACAAACTGAGGCAGCCAGTAACTGCCACAATGTAGGAAATTTATACAAGCCCACAAGTTTATCATTGTTCAGCTGTTCTTCTCCACAATGACAAGAATCCTTGATAGACTAGCTGATGCACTATAGCCATCAGTCTATTTTTTATCGTATCTTGGCAAACAATAAAAAATTATCTTAGTAAATTGACTTTTCCCACCTTATGTCACTTCTAATGGGCAAGATTTATGCATTTTGTCTATGTAAACATATAATTATATATTTAAATATATATAGTTCTATGGCCAAGAATCATTACAGCTGAGAAACCAAAAGAATAATTCTTTATATAAGAGAGTAATTATCACCAACAGCAAATAAATGAATAAATAAATAAA
>JAOTQW010000036.1:5273746-5284459 GCA_026260075.1 Sisor rabdophorus | reverse complement strand
TCACTCCTATGGGCAATTTAGAATCACCAATCAACCTAATGCACATGTTTTTGGGGTGTGGGAGGAAACTGGAGTAGCCAGAGGAAACCCACTCAGGCGCAGAAAGAACATGCAAACTCCGCACAGAAGGACCCTGTTCCCGGGATTCGAACCCAGGACCTTCTTGTTGTGAGGCGACCGTGCTAAACACTTGTTGTGAGGCGACCGTGCTAGCCATCGCGCCGCCCAGAATTAGCGGGTATAGAAGATTAATAAATGAATAAATTAATTCCTTTAGAAGCTGGATTTCATTTTTTTAATAAATATTTTTGGCACACTGCAGTCCATGTTTATAGCTCATAATTTTTAAGACAGTTAAAAAAAACAGAAAGAATTCAGAGTCTTTGAGCTGCCACTACTCCTCCAGTGAGCTCCATATATTAAAATGGGTGAAAGGCCTGTTAAAATATTAATGAAGTGGAATGAATGCGGCTTTGGACCATGTTTGATCGGTGGGCCATACAGGCCAAAGACCCCGAGATAACTGCAGAGGAAACCTTGTCAGAGTTGAACATGAATAATTTAGGCTGATGTGACCTCGGAGAATCATAACTGAATATTTACCTTTGATACATTACGCTTTTATTCACTACCTGTTATTAATTAAATAGTATTTTTTTTACTTGCCGTTTGTAAAGAAATGTTGAAAAAACATTTTTTATATAAACATATTTCCTTTTCATGAATGGTCAATTCAATAGAAACACATGTGCTGCTACTGACTTGTGCGGTAAAACTATTTAAGTTTCTAACTATACATAAAGTTTTTTCAAGGTATTATTAAGCTAACAAAAATGCACTTTAAATATTCATGAGTACATTGTTCTGCCAAAACAAAAGTGTTTTTATACTTCTACAAACATAGCTGTAAGGTTTATGGATTTAGTTTAATGTTCATACTTGGTTTGTTTATGTTCATTTTACTTGTGTATGCTTTTTGTTTAATTGTCTTAAATTTATGCTTATAAGTTCATGTATTTAGTTCACATTGCTTTTGCTCATGCTTATGTTTACTTCCTGTCTTTTACTAGTCATGTGATCCTTGTGCCACTTATGTTTCTGTCACGTGGTCCACTTGTTAATGCGTTTTGTGTTCGTTTAGTGTTTATAAACCTCTTTTTCACCTTGTGTCTTTGTGCTCTATTCTTTGTGTAATTATTTGTGTATTCTTTGTGTAACACGGTATAGTAAGTCTGTGTTCATGCCGGTCTTCATAATTAATCAAGTTAAGTCAAATTAATCTAATGTGTATTTTTTGGTCACTTCTGCAAATAAACTGCACTCCACTGCACAGTGGAATTCTTTCATTGCAGCTATCAACTTGTAACGCTTTTCATGTCTAATGTTTCATATTTCTATTATCATAATGCTGGGCGGTGCAGTGGCGTAGGGGTTAGCGCGGTCGCCTCACAACAAGGAGGTCTTGCGTTCGATTTCTGGGCATGGGGTACTTCTGTGAAGAGTTTGCATGTTCTCCCCGCGCTTGTGTGGATTTCCTCTGAGTACTCTGGTTTCCTCCCAAAGTCCAAAAACATGCACATTAGGTTGATTGGTTACTCTAAATTCCCCATAGGAGTGAATGTGAGTCTGAGTGGTTGTTGTGACTGGCGAGGTGTGTGTTGGGATAGGCTCCAGCAGAGCCTGTGACCTCAAGTTAGGGAATAAGCGGGTATAGAGGATTAATGAATAAATGAAATATTATAATGTACATAAATAACCCGTAAAATACATGCTGTTAGGCAAGACAACATACTGTAAAAAAGTATGACATCTTGCATAACAGCATGTAATATCTGTTTAGCAAGCCACCAAAAAACCTCATTGAAACTGTACCTAGTAGATTAGTACTATTCTATATTTTCATGTTATCAGTACTTAAATTCACTATTTTTTTACGACTTTTTACATTCAATTGTTCAATCATTAAATCTTTTATATCCACTTATTCCACAATTCCAGTTCACACAGTTTGCTGGTGCCTATCCTTTTTTCTTAGAATAAAGTCATTGGCCTGTCTGAGTGAGACAGGAATAAATAATGACATCTTTTCCTCGGTTGGCATTATTTAAGCTCATAATACCGATGTTCACTTAGCAACTGATTTTAAAGTAAAATAAAACAATTTACAACACTGTATACGCCCCCACTCTACTACACTATTCCCTCAAACCTCTGTATCTATTCAAAGCTTTAGGCATTATATACACTAATAAAGGCGAGGTTCAGTGTCTGTCCTAAATGACTGCAGAAAAGTCCTATTTTACCTCAATGTAATGCACCGGTATTTATTATTTTATTATTTTAACCTTTATTATGCAGCCCACTTATGCCAAGGCAGCATAATAAAGGTTGAACTGCCAGGATAAGGTTTAATATAGTCATATATTGAGTTTGTCAATGTTTCTTGCGTTTATAGCCCGTCTGCTCATTTGTCATATTTCGGGGACCTGCTAAAACAGGTTCACATCCAGACTGGCTGGAAAACACAATTATCATATATAGCATATAGAAAAGGGGGCTTGGTGGTTAGCACAGTCGCCTCACCGCAAGAAAATCCCGGTTTGATTCCCGGGCAAGGGTTCTTTCTGTGATTACTGTTTGTATGTTCTCCCTGTGCTTGCTGGGTTTACTTCTGGTACTCCAGTTTTCTTCCACAGTCCGAAAACAAGTGTGAGTTTATGTGGTTGTTAGAAGATGAATAAATAAATAAATATAGTATGTAGAAATTAAACAGGATGAATCTCCCGAGAACCATGCTACATTAAAGTAACAATTATGAAAACAGTCTGTTAAACTCAAGTAGGATTATAGATTCATATTAATCAAAAATGCTTAAAAAGAGTAAAAAGACCAGCTAATTTTTTTCATCTGAACCATGACAAAGTTATTTAAATGTACCCAAGCAGGTTTTTTTTTATCATAAAATATACAGAAAAACCTTGTGTTATGATCTCACACAGAAACCGGTTGACTTGTTTTACTGATAGAACATGAGAAAATAAATTCTGATTAGTTATTTGTGCACATGCCAAAAAACAAGGTTACAAATAAATACACATAAAAAGTAAAAAGTAATAAAAAACAGCAAAGTAATATATTTTGTCTTGCCCAACAGCACGTAATCTATGATCAGAAAGCCACCACATTGAAATAACAAGAATTCATTTCCTCATTGTAAAAACAATGATTTAAATAGAGATAGGAAGTCCAAATGCTTTGTTGCTCTACTTCAGTAATTTTTTTCTGGTTTTAGTACTTTAATTAATTCATTTATTTATTCTTTTATTTATCTTTTCATTTACCTATATTCTATACCTGTTAATTCCATACTTTAATAATACTTTAATTACATACCTGGAAATAGTTTTTCTGGCTATTACATACCATAAACATAGGCTAGTTTATGTAGCTAACAATAAGCAAGATAGCGGTAGGGGTAGTGGTTAGCACAGTCACCTGAAGAAGGTCCTGGGTTCGATTCCCAGGCACAGGGTCTGTGCAAAGTATGCATGTTTCTCCCCGCGCTGCTGTGGGTTTCCTCTGGGTACTTCAGTTTGTCCTGGTTGACTGGTGACTCTAAATTGCTTATAGGAGTGATTGTGTTTGTGTGTTTGTGTGTGTGGTTGTTTTTCTATGTGTGGTCCCGAATTAGGGAATAAGTGATTATAGAAAATGAATGAAAGAATAAATGAATGAATGAACCATGAGCAAGACAGTTAGGCAAAGGCAACAAGAATGGCTACCATCAGTATGTACCATTCATTTATTTATTCATTCATTAATTTATTCAGATTGCTAGTGCTAAATCGAACGCTAATCTTCTAATTCCATTTATCAGTCCAACACCATTTCCTCTGCATACACCGATAGTGATATGAATTAATTAAGAATCATTAATCACGTAACTCCAAATGCTCACAACAGCATCATTTATAATAGTATATAGTACAATAGTATTTATAATAAGTTTTCATCTAGAGCCAGTGACTATTTTTATGATTAAAGTCAACCCTTGGCCATGGTCAGTAAGTTACATTTTCCAGAAGGTTTGACAAACACACCAGGGAGCCAAAAAATGAATGCACAGGCATATGGCCACCAAGATACTGATGTATCTGTACTGATACTTATGTGCTTGGGTGACAGGACAACACTGCAACAAATCATACAGCATATTAGAACAAATTATCGACCATGTGTTCAAACTAGAGTGGGAACAGTTGACACAGTCAGAGAGGGAACAGTTGACCTGCATAACCTGGCAAGTGACTCTAGCCTAAGCCAGTAGTATGTGCTGAATATAAAATCCTGTTTCTCCACAACACACAATAGGACTGAAATGATACCCAGCCTGGCATTTGCTATTTACATTCAGTCTAAAGCAGGGTTTGTACGGCAAAAAGCTTAAAAATGTGTACGCAAAGGAGACAAATTAAGACAGCAATCAAATACTATTCATTTGCATTTAACTTGGGGAGAGATCGATAAGGGATTGAAGCCTGTGCTTCTGTGATCTTCAGATGATCATTCCCACTAGAGACCAGCTACTACTCACATTAATGACTTAAAGAAATGGCTCACTTTCCCAGCCACAAATCTCCTTTTAATTTCCAACGATATTACTTCCAACTCTCTCTATATCACTGCCCTGCTTCTTCCTACTTCCTTCTCTCTATGCCGAAATTGCAGATTTTTCTGCATCCACTTCTCTTTCATTATTTGATCATTATCACTTTCTAACCTGAATTGTGCCACTACACCACTTTCGTCCATTTTCCATCAATTCCCCCTCACTCGATTGCTTCCCTTTCCTTGGCTTCTCACTGTATCATTTCAAGTCGCCGCTAATGCATGCTTCCTCTGGCTAAGTAACCAAGGAAATAGACCATGTTAATTATAAGGAAACTAAACTCGTCCAGCAAATATGCCAGGGCTGTGAACTGCTAATAGAAGCTGTCAAGGACATGAACAGCTGATAAAATGCTAAAGTTCAGCCTTCATCGAGTCCAGGCTAAAGTTTTCGCAGCCTTCGTAATGTCACGAATTTGAACTAATCACACAATTGTTATACTGCTTATTATTTTAAATACTCTTACAGTTCACTGTGTCTCATAGAGCAAAAACATCACTGCAGGAACATAGAAATTAGAATATAGAAATTATAATTTATATAGAAATTATTTATCCTATGCAGAAAACCTATACTTAAAACATTATTTTCTACTTTAAAAAATTATCAATAAGAACAATCTTTTAGGAAATAAAATGCTAATGTATCTCTCTTTCCATCTCACTTACTCTCTCTCTATCAATTTACCATCCACATATAATCTTTTAAAAGTTTAAACTCATTTCACCTGTCCCCAAACCTATCCAGGATTGATCTTTTACCATGCTGATCAATTCTGTTTATTATGCCCTGAGTCTTTTTTTACTTTATACTTGTCCCTGGTGAGAATGAGAAGGGCAGGGATTGTTAGAAACAATCCCAATCTGCTGTGAAACTGGGGTGAGACCACTGCTTGTGGAGACTTTTTTGTAGTTACCTTGACCTTTCTGCCCTTTGAACCTCAGTTCATGTAGGAAGATAAAAAACGCAACAGTGTAAAAAGCTGTCTTTTAATATACTTCAATAGGAATATACTACAGGGGCTGTGATCTGACGCACAATGTCAGTGTTTACTGTTACAGACCGTTCTGACCTCTTAATCAATTTACATGCAGGGAATTCCAGAAAATCCAACAAATCCTACAAATTTTACCTTAGCAGCTATCATATAAGAAGGGTATTGGTAGGAAGGTAAACAAAATACCATAAACAAACATTTTTTATGTATACCGATAATAGCAAATAAATCACTGTCCCGGTTACTAAATACTCTATATGAGACACAGTACACCCTGGGCAGGTCACCATCAGAGAGCCACACACAAACACTTGTATGGGTAACTTAGGATCACCAATCAACCTAACATACATGTTTTTGGACTATAGACTGTGGGAGGAAACAGGAGTACCAAGTGTTAAAAAAATAATCCTTTCACCTTTTCTCAATATATAGGATGCCATTGTATCAGTAAACGTATGCAGTGTCCTTTATTGATCTGGTAACATTGATTTATCTTCAAATAAGATTGTTTTTAGTTTATATCAATACTGGTGAGCTTGTGGAATCAATTATCTCGGAGACTGGCTTCTAGTAGGTTTCCACTTTAAGGCAAGAAAAAAATGTGCATTCGAAGTTCAGTTTTAACTATACCTCTAGAACGCATTTATTATTTATTTATTTATTACAGATTTATTATTTATTTATTTATTACAAAATGATCAATCAACCTAATGTACATGTATTTCTACTGTGGGAGGAAACCAACGCATGTGCGAGAAGAATGTGCAAACTACGTGCAAAATGACCCATTGCCTTCGAACTTCTTGCTGTGAGGCAGCAGTGCTAAACACAACGCCACTGCAGTAACCCAAATAGGGTCATAATGTTTGCAAATGAGTTTTTGTTAAAGTTAAACTACAGTATTATTCCATGTTCCATACTGATTACACTAGTTAATTCATTAAACAACCTCTTTAATAACTCTTCGGTAACCTGCATAATGCATGTTGCCTAAACGTTTAATCAACTAAAAAATGAAAAAGAATGCTACATTCCAAGAGTGAAACCAAAGCGTCATAGTCAACCTTGATAACCATCGTTACCCTGAAGAGTAAGCTGGCAAAGCTAAGTCGTACAGCATTGCTTCTCAAATGGTCATAGGTCCCCCTTTACTTCATCCAGGTCATCACAGTCATTTGTAGGCGCCGAGATAAGAAGAGGTAGAAGCACAGTCTCAATATGATCTGGACACAGGATAGCACAGCAAGCGCATTTAGTTTCCTTTTGAAATCTTCAAATGAGTCTCATTTTCTCTTTGGCTCAAAGATTTCAAATAGGTTAAATAACAGCCACAGCGAGTAAAAAAATACATCTACATTAATGAGGTTTATTAAATAGAGGCAGTTAGACTATTACCATGTTACTAGTGATTGGCATTACTGATCTTTAAAACTGCCTTAACATAAAAAAAGCATTTGTTCCTGAGTAGTGGACTGACTCTTGTTCAGACACCTTAAAGTGTCTCCGATTTACCTTAAGTAATATAAGTTCATACAACCTGCCATTCATGCAAAAAAGTAATTCATATTCCCTGCCAAATTTTATATACCAAAGCTTGAAACATAGCAAACTGTGACTGGCAGCTGATGATGGACTTATCTTGAAACAAAAAAAACCCCAAACAAATAGAGAATGTAAATTAGCCCAGGCATACTTCATGCATCTGTCCTTATTGTCATTCCTTCATCTTTTATTTTTTATTCCAATTCCTTCTTCTCATTTAATTTTCATTCCTGGTGCCACTCTTACTTTCTGGTTCTACTTCCTTACTTTCCTACTTCTACAAGAGCATTAGCATGAAATTTCAAAACTTAATAAGAATTCACAAATTTCCTCAGTGTTTCCTTTTTTTGCTTCTCTTTCACCTCTTTTCTCACATTAGGCTGTCAAGGTTCTATTTTGGCCTTATTACATGGGCTATCCTTGTACGTGTGTGTTTGTTTGTGTGCCTTGGAGGCTTTGCTTCTTAGATTGCACATTGTGGCTCCTCAGCAGGCCACAAATTAGGCTTCCCTATTACACTTGTCAGCATACACAGCCGAGGCCAGTAGCAGCATGCCTTCTTTCCAGCGTTAGGAGAGATTAACTGTAGTTTGATAAAATGTAACAAATTAAAAATCATATTCAAATTTACACTGCACATAGTAATTATAATTGGATCATTTTCCTCCAATGTAGCACAAATATGTAGCACACGATTATGTAAGCAGGGAAAGATCATATGGATTCTAATATTTTTAGATTTTAGATCAGGCCTTGTAAAAATAAAAGGGATATAATCAGATACATTTATTTACATCTGTCATGTAAGCAGACAGATCAGATTTACAATTGTGAGTCGAATATCACTGAATAAGCAACAATAGTACATGGCATCAACTAAGGTGGACACAGACCAAAGTTATACAGTATATATAATGTAAACACAGGTGAGTTTTTCTTAGAGATATTTTTAAAAGCTCTCAGAAATATTTTGCACAAATTAATTAACATTTGTGGTAAGGAGAGAGCATTCATCCTTTCATCTCTTCTGGTGGCCGTGACACCGCTGTGATGGGGCAACAGGAGCTTTTGTTTAAAAGGTTGCAATAGACACACAGCCAGCTGACCTGCAGCTGCCTGTGTGTACAATGTGGCTAAAAATACAGCTATTCCAGGAATGGCAAACATGTATCTCTTACTTTCTCTATCTCTCTTTCCCTCTCCCCAGTATTCACCAATATTCAGCCATTTAGAAGTGAATAACATATAATGAATAAAAGGTTTTTAAAAATCAGAGAAACAGGAAGAAATATTAAATTCAGCCGATATGGCATGTTTATAAAATTAAAAAGTCAACAATATTGGCTGAAAAAAACATTGCACTTACACAGGATACATTTCTTACTTCTGTTTGTTTGTGTTTGTGTGTATTTATGACAGCACAGTATTTACCCAGCCCCATGAATGTAAAGGAGCTGGAGTTTTGCAGTTAATGAAAGCCAGAAAAGGCAGTAAAATTACCAACTGTTCCTTACTGTTCCTTCATTTGTATTCACATTATTAATGCTCTCCTTCATCTCATAAATTCTGCATAGATTCAACCAATACACAAAGCCATTTAATGCATTTTGGTACAGTTTGGAAGCTGTGTTTGTAGAATATAAAGCAGGAAAAGGTAATATCTCCCATATGAGGAATGTCCTTCAAGGACTTGTGAAACTATCTGCTGGTTACACAGATAGGCCATGCAATCAATATGACATCAAGATAAAGTGCCTCTAATAATAGTAAAGCAAACATCAGGCAAAAGCAGAGGAAAATCAGGTCAGTGCACTATGAAAAAATTACCTTTTTTATTAAAACTTTGGGTAAATAAAAACTTGTGCAATACCCATTTCTGTTTTTTTTCTCTTTTTGACCAGGTCAAAACTAACTGCACTAAAAATGTTTACACTTTAAGGCCTTGTGACAATTTTTATTTACTTTTGACGATGTTTTTCAATAGTCTATTAATAATTTGGTGGAGAACAGCATGTTTGCCACCTTTTATATTATGAGTAACCTTTTTTAGTGACTGACCAAATTAATTCATTTATTCATTCATTCATCTTCTAAGCAGGTATAGAAGATGAATGAATGAATACCTGGGAATAAAAGCTGAAATTGTACACACTCATCTTATATTTATCTTTTGATCTCAAACTTAAATGTCTACTATGTATAATACAATACTATTTGTACTGCTGTTCTAATAATTTTTATTGGACTATCAAAACTGTCTTTTTAAAGTTCTTTAATTTAAAAATTACAACACTTACTTTCTTTATGTGCAAGTAAATTAATATTTTTTAAAACAGAATATAAATTGATTATAAATTACAATTATATAAGATATGGCTGACTGGCTATTCAAGTTAAAACAGTTCATGAATTCTGATTGCTTTGTTGGCTGATTTTGGTTGCCAGCTCACTGCCTCATTACTCACACTATGATGCTGTAATTTTTGCTAAATGTTTGCTAAAGGAGGCAATAGAACTGCATATGCACACAAACACACATAAATACACTGAAATTCCATCTCTATCAGCAGATTTGTGGTTAGGATTTTCAAAAAAAATTGGAACTGTTGTGTGATAGTTAATTGTCCTTTATGATTAGCACTGTATGTTCTGGGCTCCAATTGGACATTGTAATATTTCTTAGTCTTACCCTCTATAGGAAATCATTTTTCATTTTTTGTTCTGCCTTCAGCTCTGATTGTGTGCCTAGGGCACTCACTGGTTCACTTGATGACAAGTGTGAAGTCATGAAACGGTGTGATGTACTATAGGGGCTCAGAATTATGACAGCATCAATTATGTAATAAATTATTTAAGCTATGCTTTTCCCTACTTACAAACAGCTGTTTGGAAGTTCTGTATTGCTTTATGTCGTGATATGAAACTTTTCAAAATCTTTAAGTAGTAAATAATAATGTTTTGTAGACATGAACACATCGGTCATTTCTTTGTCAATTAGTAACACTAGCCCTATTAACACTATGAGTTAATAAATAGTGAAGAGGGAAACAGTGCTTTTAATGCAGGATTTTAAAAGAAATTTATATCTTACTATGTTTAAAAACTTGTAAGCACCTTTGTGATTTGCTTGCTTTTAGATTGCTTAATACAGCAGCTGTAATGTGGAAGGGGGGAAACGACAGGTGTCAAGTTGTACAACTCTATCTGCAATGGCTTGGGGACACCTGAACTTCACAAACACATGCGATTTTAAATATCTTCTTTTGAATATCTTTCATATTTCTTCCGATTTTGCTATTTGATTAATTTCGAGTCTTTTAGTGAAAATTTTCACTACAATTTATTCCATTCATTTCATCTTCTTTACCCGCTTATTCCCAGGGTCACGGGGATCTGCTGGAGCCTATCCCAGCACACATTGGGCGGAAGGCAGGGGGTACACCCTGGCGGGTCGCCAATCCATCGCAGGGCCACGAACACACACACTCACACATTCACTCCT
>JAOTQW010000036.1:5258909-5272452 GCA_026260075.1 Sisor rabdophorus | reverse complement strand
CTCCGCACAGAAAGACCCCAAGCCCGGGATTCGAAACCAGGACCTTCTTGTTGTGCTAAAACAGTGTTTGGGTCTCTTTCCGGGGAAGAAATTATGTAATGCTACTAAATACAAAGACATTCTCGACAACTGTGTGGTTTCAGATTTGCACCTGCCTTCACTTGCATATGAAATATAAAGTGACATTCTATTACTAATCCATAGGGTTCATTATGACATTGGTCCACCCTTTGCAGCTATAACAGCTTTACCTCTTCTGGGATGACTGTCCTCAAGGTTTGGGAGTGTTTTTATGGGAATTTTTGACCATTTTTTCAGAAGCGCATTTGTGACGTCACACACTGATGTTGGACGAGAAGGCCTGGCTCTCAGTCTCCACTCGAATTTATTCTAAAGGTTTTTAGGTTGAGGTCAGTAGTCTGTGCAGAACAGTCAAGTCATCCACACTAGACTTTGTTATCCAGGTCTTCATAGATCTTGCTTAGTGCACTGGTGCACAGTCATTGTCCAAAACGCCTTGGTGTGCTGAAGCATTTAAAGTTCCTTTCACTGGAACTAAGGGGCCAAGCCCAGCTCCTGAAAAACAACCCCACACCATCCCCCTCCACTAAACTTTACACTTGGCACAATGCAGTCAGACAAGTACTGTTCTCCTGGCAACCGCCAAACCGAGACTTATCCATCAGATTGGCAGATGGAGAAGTGCGATTTGTCACTCCAGTGAACGTGTCCCCATGCTCTAGTGTCCAGACTAAAAACAAAAACATAATATAAATGGTTTAAATTGTCACTATCTCTGTTTATGTCACCATTCTTAACTCAATTCTGTCTATATGGAATGTAGAAGTTAACACTATGTTTTTGCTATTGCCGTTTACTTATTATTTAATAATGGCTTACTTGAATAGCTTTAGTTTCGAATAGTCAGGCAGCACCACTGCTTGCTTTAAGTTCACCGCTTTCTAGGTACAGACAGACTGGATTCTCTCTGTAATATCAGTCTCTGTCACTCTCTGCTGCTTTTATGCAAATCACATGCAAAGCTTTCATGTGCTTTCGTCTGCCCTTCATTTGATCAGAGAAAGTAGAATCTATTTTTTAAATGAGTGACCCTATTTTATGCATAGTGCTTTTGGGCAAAATAGGAATTCAGACAAAGCAATCAAATGTCTCTCTAGTTAATTTAAAGCTGCTTTCTCTGAGCATAATTTAAGAGGTTAGCTTGTTCTAAAAGCCAGAGAGTAATAAAACTGCCTAGGAAGTACGTTTTCTGTCAACTCTCATGCCATCTAAACACTGCCAAGACAAATCTAAACACATTCATTCAATTTAATATAGTATGGATTTTTAAATAATAATTTTAAAAGCAATTCATATTTACTTCATATTCAATTTGATAATTGCATAATTTTAACAGCTTCGGATAACAGAAGTTTCATTTTATTTTATTTGAATTTATTTGACATTATTATAGAGAAGGAATATGTTTCAGGCAACTCAATTACCAACCCTGCTTAAGAGCCTATTAGTGGATGTATAGTGATCGAAGGAGATTACACAACCATTAACTGTTGAATTGCCACTGATAAATGATTTAGGATGCATAGTTATAAAGATATTTTATATTGAACGATTTAGTATTTTAAGCTAATTGAATTACAGCAACATACATAAGACGGTATTTATAATTTAAGCCCATTTTTATATGCAATAAATACATATCATTTACTTAACCTTGTAAAGCTCAAAATGTGTTTTTCTAACAGAAGAAAGAAATGCTAATAATTAAGGGCGGCGAGTGCCATAGTCGTTAGCATTTCTCTCCACAGCAAGAAGGTCCCCCCCAATTTACCTCACAGCTAATTTTTGTCTTTTTGTGCCAAGTTTGCATGTTCTCCCCATGCTTGCATGGGTATACTCCGGGCACTCCGGTTTCTTTCCACAGTCCAAAAACATGAACATTAGGTTGACCTGGCCAGGGTGTAGCCCTGCCTTTCACCCTATGTGCACTACGATGGGCTTCAGCAGACCCATGTGACCCCGAGGTTGGGAAAAGGCAGGTATAAAAAATGAAGGAATGAATGAATAAATAAATAAAAGAATAATAATTTAAAGCTTCCTCAGACATATTGAAAAATGTGTTCTTTACTGCCTCTGTGATAGACAAAAATCATAAGCAAATAAATGTGATAGGAGTGTTTTATTACATACTCACATTTCATCATTTATTAGTCAAGCATGCAATCCATGTTCCATGTTTGAGTTTCTGTAACAAACAATAAAGCTCTTGCACATATTTTTAAATTTAAATTTGCTTTGGCTAAAATAAAATATGTTTTAAATTTCAAAAATATATTTTATTGATGCAACATACATTCATTCATCTTCTATACCCGATATTTTCCTTAATTCAGGGTCACAGGGCTCTGCTGGAGCCTACCCCAATGCACATAGGGCAAGAGGGGTACACCCTGGACAGGTCTATCTCAGGGCCCCAAACAGACAAACACACACACTCACATTCACTCCTATGGGCAATTTAGAGTAATCAATCAACCTTATGTACAAAAAGACCCCGTGCCCGGAAATTGAACTCAGGACCTTCTTGTTGTGAGGTGACCATGCTAACAACTACGCCACTGCGCCACCCTTATTTTCAGGTATTTACATCTAAATGTGCTCACAACAAGAAGAATTACGTGTTCTAAAAGATTGCTAAGAGTAAACGTCACTGCAGCATGAAAACGTCTGCCGAACCTCTCTCTGCGATTATTCTCTGCCACGAGTAAAAAGCGGCTATATGCTTAATGGCTGAATTATAGAAGCTATTGGCCCTCATTGAAGCAGCATCCACTGTGATCACATTTAAGTTGCTGCATTTGAGACCTCAAAACCAAGTAGTAATAGTAGAGGCTCAAAATTAAAGGCAATTTATTCCACAAAATCAAGGTGTGGCTCAGTTCCTGGAGAGCCCAAGCCATGCAGAGTTTTGTTTTACCCTTATTCCCTACCACAAAACATGGACACAGAACGAGCTTAAAAGGTGCAATTAATTAGGGTTAAAGCTAAACTTTTAAAGGCGGTGGCTCTTCAGGAACTAAATGACACCTGTGTTCTAGATGGTCATCCTCTATAGCTACCTGTCAAGGTGAACCTTCTCTTAAAACTAAGGGGAGACCTAGTGCACCGACAGACACCACGAATCAGTTAACTGCATGGTTGGTTCATTGCTGAAATTACGCATTATTCCTAATTTATGTAAGGAGGATCTGCTAGAGCCTATACCAGCTGTCATTTGGTAAAAAAGGATGACTGCATAAACAGCCACACAAACACACTCAGAAGGAGGTATATATATATCAGGGTATATAATGTTTACTTGTTCTCCTGTACATAGGATTTTTAAGACATATGTATTTATTGATGGACACAAATGATTGGCTTTAAATTAAAAACTTTATACTTATAAGAAAATAAATATGCCATTTCTATCAAATTGTCTAATGTCAATTGGGCCCTAAAATCACAGGATTGGTAGCCTGTATGTGGCAAAGGGACTTTAGGTTAGATGTGGAACAGCTGACTGGTGTGAATTTTAAAAATATTTTTTAAAAACAAAACCGGTAAAATGTCAATCAAACTAAATATGGCCTTTAAATACTGGCTGATGTTTTCTGGCCTGGGGGCAAAAATAAATTGATCTAATGGAATGGTTTTGGTTTAAAAAAGCAAGCATTTCTTTTTTTAAATAGCAAAGAAATAAGTTCTATTAGATCTAATAGTATATTGCAGACCAATTAATCTTGTAATGTCAATAATAGAAACAAACTTCTTTGTGTTAGTAATGATGTTTGTTTGGATTTAACTAGTGCACATTCATATAGGTAAAGCCCTTATCGCGATTCCAGACAATTACACATCTTTTATGGGCAATCAGGGTAATAAAAACAGGGCTACTGGCAGGATTTTGATCTTTACACCACACTGAATTAGATTGGACACTTATCTTTGCACTCTTGTGTGCCATGTCTGTGAATAAACTAATTTATTTTTGTTAATTTAAAAGGCTGATGTCATGGTCTTCTATAGACACAGATTTTACAATATAAAAAAACAAACCTGAATGCATATGAACACACACACATGCACATAATTTCCTTCCATACAGTAATTCTGATTGTTGAATGAATTAAATTCCACTTAGATCAGTAACGGTAATGGGACCTGGTCATAAGAACTTATGATTTATTATTCTGTAGCCTGAAACCAGAAAACTGCTCGCCAAATGTATGAATTTAATGGTATAAAATAGATGAAGATATGATATTTGGCCGGCTTGTCCCTAGTGTGTCGCTTTGCTTTATGCAAATTTAATGCTTCATGGCATTTTTTTCATCACAGAAATCTTTAAGACATGAGAGATATGTGTTTGTACATAGTAACTGACTGCATGTGCCTTTTATCCAATTAGTTGTGTGTTTGTCTTCATATGTCTTAATGTAGAATGACAAAAGCAGGTGATAAATAGCAAGAAAAACAAGAGACTGTAAACAGAAAGCGAGGGTAAAGGAGGGAAGGTAAGACCATGTTAGGACATAACATGAGCCATCAATTTTGTTTCTTTTCTTTTAGCAACATATTAAAATCAGCTGTGTGTGCCATAGTTAATTTGCATTTTCAGCACAGTCACATATATTCACTGCTCACGTCTAAGTATGCTATCTACAGTATATGCAAAAATCAATCAAATTACGCACATGCTAGCCTTGCTTTTATTATCTAATTAACTGATTGATCATGTCGGATTATCCTCTAATCCTAAATAATGCATCATAAAAAAATTTTTATTCTTACTCTGGGAAATAACATATTAGATTAATTGTTTAATTAGTAATTCTTTTGACTAATTCAGAGGAACTTTAAAAATATTGCTGCACTGAAACTACACAATGACGTTCAGTAGGCAGTCGATCCTACAAAAATCCTTAGATTTTTGAGGACATGTGAGCTGATAAAAATTAAAAGCTGCTGCTCTGCCCGTGCACTCACCTGCTCTAATGTATACATGCAAATAACTGCAGGTTCTTATTCTTTTTAATTAAATATACCCAGCATTTTTCCTAAACTCTTTTCCTGTACATGTTATTTTGTTATAGTTCTATTCTATTATAAGTGGTTTTAATGTTCTTTATCCAGAGAGTAAATGTGTATTTCAAGCCTGAGTAAATAATAAACACAAAAACTAATCCATGTCATGATGCAGACACATCAATAAATTGCCAGCGAGCTATGTATAATCCGTTAAATCCTGCATGGTTCCTGTGGATAGACTAACACAGAATGTGGTCTATTCCAAAAAACAGGTTTAAACTCTCACATTAGATGCTGAATTGCTGCCACGAGTCACCTCATTTCCAACAATCAAAAATCCGGCATCCAAGCCATCATTAGTCATTTCCTGTCATAGGAAGAGACATCAGAGCTGTCCTACCATCCTTCCTGTAGAGCGTGATCTCCACTTTCCTTTCCTCAGAGCCCAGGAGCGCTTGAGCCATCTGTGCAATGGCCAGACGCTTGGTGTGTGGCCCATAAAGGAAGTCACAGGTGCACGGTTTCTGCATGATCTCGGCCCTCGTGTAGCCACACATGTGACAGAAGCCATCATTACAGAAGATGATGGCACAGTTTTCCACACGCGCGTTGGCTATAAGAAACTTTCGACCTGCATTGGAGAAAAGATGGATGAGACTGAAAGTTTTGAATTGGGTCACTATATTACCAAAAGTTTGTGGTCACAAACACATGCGATTTTAAACATCTTATTCCAGATTTATTCCCATTTTGCTATTTGACTCAGCTTCACTCTTCTAGTAAGACTTAAAGCTTAAATTCAGCAACAACAGTGTTAGTGTGATCAGACACTAACTAAAGGAGGTCTTTAGTTCATCTCATAGGTATTCAGTTCAGTTCAGTTTATCTTCTATAGAAGCTTATTCCCAAACCCAGGGTTACGGGGGTCTGCTGAAGCCTACATAGGGCGAAAGATAAATGAATAAGTTACAATTATTTATTCATGGCCTTTGTTAGACACCTTTATCCAAATTGTCTTATCTCGTTTATACATCTGAACAATGACGGGTTAATGGCCTTGCTCAGAGGCCCAGCAATGGAAGCATTTATTTATTTACTAACCCGCTTTTCCCTAACTTTGGGTCACAGAGATTGGTGGAGCCTATCCCAGCGCATATAGGGCGAGACACAGTTCACCAGTCTATCGCAGAGCCACACACATATAGACAAACAAGCACATGCACTCACATTTACTCCTATGGTTAATTTAGAGTAACCAATCAAGCTAATGTACATGTTTTTGGACTGTGGGAGGAAACCAGAGTACCCAGACTTAACCAACGCAAGCGCAGAGATATACAAACTCTGCACAGAAAGACTTGGGAATTGCCCACACTTTATTCCGAAGGTGTTAAATGGAGTTGGCCTGACTCAGGGTGACACCAACAGTAACCTATATATTTTTATTCATTTTATTCATCTTCTATACCTGCTTATTTCCTTACTCTGTGTCACAGGGGTCTGCTAGAGCCTTTCCCAGCCTTTTCCCAGCACACCATCGCAGGGCCACACATAAAAGAACAACCACACACACACTCCCACTTACTTCTATGGGAAATTTAGAGTCACCAATCAACCTAATGTACATATCTTTGGACTGTGTGAGGAAAGCGGAGTACACGGTTAATTCAAAACTTCAGTTTTGTTTTGTCTGTAAACATGCCATTATTTTGCCAACTATTATATAAGATGTGGATGCAAAATACTGAATAATCAACCCATCTTTGTCCATTGTATCTGTTTAAAGCGTTAATTCTTTTTTGCTATTTTGCAGAATATAGTGTTATTGCAAAAATCTGATATGGTTTTTAGTTTTGAAAGAAGAAGTAAAAAAAAACAGGTTTTATAATTAATTAATGGTAATAAAAGTTAATAAAATATTTTCCACAAACCTTTTTTCATGTCAAAATTTGAACCTGATTTTTTGTTTAAAAACAAACAAAAAAAAGAATGCCCTGACCTCAGCGGCTGCATTTGTACTGCCTATTTTGATGCCCAGTTCTGATTTTGTGACAACCTGCTTACTTCTTTCAAAACTAAATACCATATCAGATTTTTGCAATAACAATTAATTGCAATGATTAATTATTGATCAATTAATCAATTAATTAATAAAAAATGACAGTTAAGGATAGTATCCCTGGACTTTTTATACACAAAACAAAAATTTACCCCAGTTTAACCAGCTAGTATATTTTATGTCATAAAGGTAAAAGACATTCCATCCTGACTTGTCACTTCTATCAGTTGTTCCTCACAGGCCATATATTTCCCTTACTAAAGAGTAAAAGCCTCTAAAAATAGCAAGAACTAAAAATGGGAACATTAGTGGCATGGCAATGCATCATAAGCCAAGAGAGCAACATCTGCTGAGATGTAAAGGTCATAGTCTTTAGGCAATCAGCAATGTCTTTAAAACACTTAATGCTCTCTGACTCTCCACACAAGAACGGCCACAAGTTTGACTTGTTCCCAACACCACCAAGCCACCACTGTGGGCTCAACTCCTCAGCCAACAGCAGTGCCTAATGTCTCTACTACAATCAGTGCAAATGGTTAAGGATCTGACTTAGCCAAGACCCTTAATCCCTACTGCTTCAGGGGTACTGTAACATAGCAGACCCTATGCTCAGACACCAACCTATAAGATCTCCACTATCTTTTGTACCGCGTATAATCAGGTATGTGACAAATTAAATTTTATTTAATAGTGGCTAAATTAGCACGTCTATACACCCTTAGTTGGGTGAATACCAAAAAATGCTTTTCAGTCATGCTCAGGTTACGTGATGGCAAAGTTAGTGTTCTTCAGGCTGCGTCATAAGCAGGCTCAGCCATAGTAAGGTTGTGTATATCAATATCCTGTAATGAGTGTGCATTTAGCCAAAAACACAATTCAACATTATGTTAGCATAAAAACTCCTGAGCAAGGCCCTTAAC
The DNA here is from genome assembly GCA_026260075.1 of Sisor rabdophorus. Taxonomy (NCBI): domain Eukaryota; kingdom Metazoa; phylum Chordata; class Actinopteri; order Siluriformes; family Sisoridae; genus Sisor; species Sisor rabdophorus. The sequence goes on along the minus strand of JAOTQW010000036.1, from coordinate 5,264,382 downwards.
CACCAATTGCTTAGTTGTAAGAAAATGTAAATGTAATTTAAAAGATTTAAATATAGTAATTAACAAATTTGATTTTATGTGATTTCAAGGGAATGTGTGGTCCTCTCCCATTTCCCTTGTGTGGTGCAATTGTCTAATTGTCCTAATTCTCTAGTGAGATCCTCTGTCCCTACCTACTTGTGCCCTTGAATAAAAGGGCTTTCTACCTGAAAATGTTAATGGTTTTATTTTGTCACATTTTCCTGTCTTAGTAAGTTGGGGTGTGAGGGCAGGGTCAGCCATGATGCAGCATTACAGAAAGCAGGGAGGGTCAAAGTCTTGCTTAAGGAACCAACTTGTTTCAAGAATAAAACCAAGAAAAGTTATTGGTGTGACGTTTCAAAGAAAATAGAAAGCAGAGAAGACGGGAAGTTTTGTCAGACTTACTGCATACAGTGCATCTAACAGCACTTTGACAACAATATACCATTAACATTTGACAGTTGATATGCCTTAAACCATCACAATTATGCATTCCTTTTCCTGTGCCTTTTGATTAACTAAATTGCACATGTGGGTACTGGAACTCGGCACTGGGAATATAAAAATGTTGATTGTTTTCCTAATTTATACTTACAACTCTAAGACTTGTGCTGATCTGTATATAATCTTTATCCAAATGTTTATGGATCCCTTGCACACGCACATAAGTATGTCTATGCAAAAAGTTAATGAGTTCCATAAAGTCATGGTTTGTAATGAACCATGTAATGAACCATGAAGTCATGGTTTGCTGGAGTGGAAGACTTGAGTGGTCTGTATAGTACCCACTCTGACCTTAAATAAACTAAAATGAATGAATGGATGAATGAATGAAATGTCAACTAAAACCCTGTTAAACATTATAAGGACATTTGTGGCTAAATAAGCAAAGGTCAAGTGGCCAAGTGGCCATCAAACATATGCCCACTGTCCTTCACATAACCCTTTTTCATTTGCCCTATCACATTGGCAGAAGTGCCAGATCATACAGAAGGTGCCTCATTTCAGTGCCAAGTCTCAGTCAGGCTTCCTCTGGGTGGCAAGTTTAAACTGTTCCCTAAAGTATCATGACTGGCTTATGACATAACTTTCAAGGCCTGTGGAGCTTCACCCATTGTCTTTCCATTTCCTGCCTTAGATATGAGCCATCACCATTTACTGAACTGTTCTGATCAGATGTTTCTCGTACTTAAAAAGGACAGACTGTGCATGCCTGCATAAATCCATGTTGTTCTCATCCAATGCGTTTATGTGATGATGTGCAGAATATTCTATCCAAAGTAGTTTAAATTTAGCTGATAGACAGCTTAACAACTGTTTCTCTCTCTTTCTCCCTCTCTCTCTCTCTCTCTCTCCTTTTTCATTAGTTTCTTACTGAGTATCACATGTCATAGTTGCATAAACAAAAAAGTTAAAGTGTGACACAAATCAGGAAATAAGTGTGTATAGATATAGGTTTATTATATCTATTTTTATACAATTAAAATACTTGAAATATGTAGCTTTTGTTTAGGGAGGTAATGAAGAATGTATAAATATCAACTGTCCTCCTCAGCCAACAGCAGTGCCGAATGGCTTTACTACATCAGTGCAGGGCAGTGATGGCTCAAATAGTTAAGGATCTGAGCTAGCCAAGTCTGCCACTGTTGGGTCCTTGAGCAAGACCCTTAACCCATCCTGCTCCAGGGTACAAACCCTGCACTCAGATACCAACCTATAAGATCTTTACTATCTGTTGTACTGTGTATAATCAGGTATGTGACAAATTGAAATTTTGTTTGATAGTGGCTTAACGAGCACATCTTCATGTCTATACACCCTTAGTTGGATGAATCCCAAATCATGCTCAGGTTATGTGAATGCACAGTTAATGTTCTTCAGGCTGCGTCATAAACAGTGGTGAGTTGTGTGAGAAAGCGGTCAATATTCTGTAATGAGTGTGCATTGAGCCAAAAACACACTCAACATTATGTTAGCTTAAAAACTGAGGTTTTTAATCTTATTCTGCCCACGCTTTTCACAGTTTAGTCATGCAGCAATATGTGTGTAAAGTGAACGTGAAAGAAGGGGGAAGACGTGAGATTGTGGTGTGGAGTATCAATGTTGTAATAACATGGCAGAAACAGTGAGATATCTTTAATACAGTGTAGAACACATTTTTTCTAACCACACACACACACACACACACACATTTTTATGTATAAAGCATACCAACATGTACTTTATTCAATTAAATAATTTACACACCTCACACTTATCTAGGATGCTTACTTTAAACACCTCTAAAAATGCAATCACTCTGAAGTGGGACTGGAACATCGACTGCTGTAGCCAACCACTGTCAGCCTTCACATCTGTTTTCCTCCTCAGCTTAACAACCTAACACATTTGTAATTTCCATTCCGTATTTGGGAGTCCTTGCCAATCCTGGCAGGCATAGATCTTTCCCAAGGATGATGCTGTAAATAAAAGCAAGGCCCTGACCTGACCTGAACGTTCCATTAAGACTTGAATTTGTAATTACTGTTGCTGATGTTCATCACTTGCAATGATTCTGCACGCAAGAGTACAGACTCCACTGCATGCTTCTTAATCGATCTCATTGATAATTGAGACAGATTTTAAGTAAAAAAAAAGTTTATGAAAAGCAGGCGACACAGAGTAACATCAAGCCAGTTGTGACAATTGAAGATGCGTTGTTTATCTCATTAAGTGCTTTTTTGGTCTTGCTTCAGGCAGATTTAACACTGCAGGAAAGCCCTGTGAAAAGGCCAGAAAGTCACTATGCACTACAGTGACAGACATTTGCAGTTCCAGTACAGCGTTTTGTTCTTATTAATGTGCAGTTTATTGAATTAAGAGGCTTAAAATAACAAGTGTAAGAACTAGCGTATCATTTTATTGTGCAACAACACAGGATGGTGGGGTTAGCACAAAAGATAAAATTAAAGATCAAGAATATAGTTACCGATACAAAAACCGTCAAAACAAGCTGTTTTATCCTAAATAAAAAACAAATTTTGTATTAATACAAATTTACTTATATTAAACTTTTCACATTGTTTCTGTTGTTTCTACCTGCAAGCTTGTTTGCTTGCTGACTAAAAGCAGCTAAAATGTCAATCTGTAACCTTGACTCCATGTGAAGATCCTAAAAAGGCCCCGCTTCATCATACTCATCAGTTTGTCTATTCTTGGAAACAAGTGTGCAAGGTATCCTGCTGGTATTTCACTCAGCTGTACAATCTTACTTATTCAAGCATTGTAACCATGTGTTGTTGGATTCCATCTTAATATGTAAACACCTTCATTTTGAAATGGACCTAAGGACAGTCAATTTCACAACATCTGGAAAAATAAAGTTTGTTCTGTGTTGTTTTTTTATACGTCACAAGGAACAATGAACATTTTAATGCACACAGACATATTTTGTGAAATGATGGGATTTAAATAGATTCATAATATTGCCAGGTTAATCCTGTATGATCCTAACCTATATCACTTCCACAGGAAAGGAAATGTAAAAACCACTAAGAAATTATAGGCCAGATTGCAGATTGCAACAGTACTGCTAACCATATGTAATGTTTGTGTTGCTACCAGATACAAACCTGCATTAAAATGTATCCACCTAAAACATTTTATTATTGCATGATTGGACAAATAAATAGTTTTTGTGATTTGTGCAACAAAAAAGCTGATGCAGGTTTGTGATTTAAATAGAGAATATAGTAACGTCGGACTGATGGATTCCCTCTGATCTTGTACAGTGTGTTCAGCCTCAATGTCTGTTTTGCTCAACAGCACATCTTTGGCGCACCTGCTCTGTCACCCTGCTTTTAAACAACAGAGAAACAGCAGCGACAAAAGCCAAGGCCTCAAGGCTTTGCAATACCAGCTGTTTCCAGATGAGGTTAGAAAGGTACAATGCAAAAAATATGCTCCATGTGAATCGCTCTTTTAGGCCCTAGTTGCTAACTAATCTACAAACTAATCCTAACAAATTCCTTTCTTTAAAAAGTTCCTTTTTTAATGCACATGCTTTTCTGGATTGGTTGAAACTGAACTAAGAAAATAAACTATGATAATGATTTTTCTTAGAATCTTAGTAAAAGGCCTGGAAGTAAAATGATTCTTGGGTCATTTTCAGAGTGGAGGTAATGTAAAAGTTAATGTACCGTGCGGGGAAATAATGCACTAGGCTAACCTCAAATCTTATTTTTCAGCACACTATTAACTTAAGCAAGGGAACATTATTTATTTCAGTGCTACTGTTTGGCAGTATAATGTAAAGCTATTTTTAATTTATTCTTTAATTCATGTAGTGTGCAGTATACATAGATGCAATTTTACAGCAAATTAGTGTAATTTACATATTGATCTGGGGCGGCGTGGTGGCGTAGTGGTTAGCACTGTCGCCTCACAACAAGAAGGTCCTGAATTCGATTGCTGGGCTTGAGGTCTTTCTGTGCGGAGTTTGCATGTTCTCCCCGCGCTTGGTTTTGCCTTTGGGGTCCAACAGAGAAAGCTTTTTACATTGTAGATGCCTTGCTTTGGAAGTGGTAGTACAGTGTTTAAGGTGTTGGACTGCCAATTAGAAGATTGGGGTTCAATTCTGAGCACCACCAAGTTAGCACTGTTTGGCCACTAAACAAAGGTCTTAACTCCCAATTTCACAGCTGTAAAAATAAAATAATTAAGATCTGAGTCGCTTTGAAGGGTGTCTGCCAAATAGTAGCCATGTAAATGTAAATGTTTAGTAGGGCATCATTGACAATGCTAATTTATAGCACTGAAAGTGCACATCCCACCCGCTCTGTCCAAACCCATTCCTCCTGAAAGCATAAACGCACAGACTAAATGACAAAAGACAACATTACTTTTTGCACAGTGTGTAATCGGGCTAATGAAATATCCTTTCTGCAAAACCAGTTTATGCATATTTTGACTGGACAATTGATTTCTTTGACCCACAGAATACACAAATACATATAAGTACATTTAAAACACTTAGTTTCAGAAATTGCTGAAAAAAATAGCTGAAAAAAATCTTTTCAAAGATTTTCGAAGACAATTACCAATCAATTTATAATGAATTGTTGATTTATTATGTTAAGGATTGTAGTGAATTTGGCACAGACCAGATTAGAATAGATTACAAGACAGAATTTAGGACTAATAGGATCCACTATTCCAATTACAGGATCCACCACATTCACATCTATTTACAGGTATGACCAATTTACCAGTAACCAGAGCCATTAGTGTGCTACCCACGTACCCTTTTATTCATTCATTTATTTATCTTCTATACCCGCTTATTCCTGAACTCGGGATCACAGGGGTTTGCAGGAGTCTATCCCAGTACACATAGGGCGAAAGGCAGGGGGTCGCCAATCCATCGCAAGGCCACACACACAACCACACGCACTCACATTCACTCCTATGGGCA
>JAOTQW010000036.1:5248156-5258809 GCA_026260075.1 Sisor rabdophorus | reverse complement strand
TATAAACCTTCAATGAAACAGAAGTATCTTTAATCATAATGCTGAACACAATTTTAAGGTTTATCGGTGTGTCTTGCAATAACAAACACAAAACAATATATATTATAAAAAATCCATTTTTGTAATGTTGTGTGCGTGTTTAAAAGTAAATGAAAGGACATATAAGAAAGTTTTACATAAAAGTCATAATTTAAAACCTGTACATAAGAAAGTACTTAAAAAGTAAAAAAAAAAATGATTCAGTCATATAATGACTAAAAACTACTTTAAAATATACTGGAGGTGTTTAAAAGATTGGACTTCTTTTTCCCTCAGAAACTGTCAGGAGTGCTTAGCGTTTGGTCAGATCTCCCCCTGTGAGAAAAACAAAACAAAACAAAAGAACATTAAAACAGCAGAAGCCAAGCGGTAATTCGGGTAACACCTGCTGTTTGTGTATATTAGAGGGAGCTAAACTATGTTACTTCACCCATCCAGCACAGAAATCAGGTTAGTAGTGTATTAAAGTCCAATCCTAAACATGCATAAAACTTTGCATGGATTTTATAGCTCACAGCTTATTTCAATCCTGTTTCTAGACACATTACAGAGCAGGCATAGCTTTATAACAGCACACAGTGACAAACGTGAGCATGTTTCATTCACCAGGACGTTGATAAATGGCTTAATTTGTAATCATGCAACATGAAAGGAGGTACCCTGATATATGTTTTAAACGATGAAGAAATAAGAGCAGTATAATTTTTGTAGGATGGTGAATAAAAGAGGGAGGAATAGGTTGTCACAACAACAGAGCAGGAATAGCCAGGATAGAGTGGAGCTACAGACTGGGCAGGTGCTTCAATAAAAACCTGTACTGGGATTTTACTAGGTCAGCTTTGAGACATTTACACAGACTGTGGGTGTCAATAGCAGCAAAAAAAACATGCAAATTATATAATTTAAATGCAGAATGTTAGTGGACAATCTGGTAGTTCAAGTTGAATCAATCAACCAATCAATCAATCAATCTGTCTGTATATCTGTCTGTCTGCCTGCCTTTTGCAATATAGTGTTTGTCTTTACATATTGAGGATGTAACTGAATACTAATGAATACATTATGAAGGTACATCATAACTTCTTATACAGACAAAAATACAGACAAGGAAATTCTTAAATATATTAGGATAAAAACTTTATATGATGAGGAACACATACTATACAACCAATATGTAGACACCTAATGAGGAACCTTCCACATAAACTGGTGCCAAAATGTCAAGCAGCTTCAGAGAAAACTTAATAAAATTAATTCATTCTTTTATCATTTAGCCCACTTATTCCCTAATTCAGGGTCAATAGGGTTTGCTGGAGCCTATCCCAGCTCTCTAAGAATGAAAGACAGAAAGTGTACATTCTGGACAGGTCGCCAGTCCATCACAGGGCCACAATTTCACACTCACTCCTACGGACAATTTAGAATCACCAATTAACCTAATGTACATGTTTTGGGACTGTGGGAGGAAACTAGTGTACCCGAAGTACACCCACACAAGTGTGGGGAACTTGCAAACCCCTTGCCTGAATACCGAACCGAGGACCGTCTTGCTGTGAGATAACAATGCTTATCACTAAGCCACCATGTTGTCCCTTAATTGAATTAAAATGTACAAATGTGCAAGTTCATTCTTATTTTCTGTGAGCAACAGTGGCAAGAAAAACAATTACTAAGATGATTTTGGGTAGAAACCTTAACTTAAGGGGGAACCCATCTTCATCTGGGTGACAGCACAGCATGTGATAATTGAAAATGTCTTGTCTATATACATCTATCTCCTAACAAAATTATGTCCAAAAGACACCATTTTAAAAGCCTACAACTGGTTAGGATGTTTTACCAGAAGATCTTTCTTTCACTGGAACTAAGTTTTAGCATGACAATGAGAACCTCCTTTACTCAACATAGATATAAAAAAAATGTATTGCAACATAACAATGACTCAAAAGACAACCAGAGCAACAAAGAAGTGGCTCAAAAAGAAGCATGTTTAGGTCCTGGAAAGGACTAGCTAGTCTCCAGACTTTAATCCCATAGAAAATCTGTGAAGGGAGTTGAAGGTTTGCATTGCCAAACGTCAGCTTGAAAACTTAATGAATTGGAGAGGATGTGCAGAAAGGTGTGGAACAAAATCCCTTCTGAGAGGTGTGCCAACCGTGGGCCAACTACAAGAAACGTCTGACGTCTACGATTGCCAAAATGAGTTTTGCACAAGGTACCTTGTTTTGTGACAAGGGTAAATACTTATTTCACACATTAAAATTGATTTTTTTTGTTTTTCTGCATGTTTTTGTTGTTATTCAGTTTTTATTCTTTAAAATTATAGACCCATTTCTTTGTTAGTGGGCAAACAAAAAAAAAATCATCAGGGGATCCCCACTGCATTCTTGTCCTAATTGGTTGGATATTAAAGGTGACGAGAGTCCTTTTGTAGAATTCTCCAATGACCAAAACGTTTTTTCTGTGATAGTCAGGTGTCCACAAAATTTTGACAATGTAATGTGTCATGGTAAATGTGTCTTATTGGTTGGGTTTGTTTTCATGGCATCACTGGTGCATATTAGTAGTGCACATAGTTGATTAAGACATATTTCTGTGTTTGTCTGGTATCACTGTTCTTATACCCACCCTGACAGCTGGTACACTCGCAACTCTGTATGACGGGTAGCACCACAGGCTCACTTTCTCCACTAGAACAATGCAGGCTAAGGAATCGCACAGGAGTCTGGGGGTCCAGCCTGTAACTGCAGCAGTCACACACTGCTTGAAGGTAAGGCTCCTGACATACACACACACACAGAGATGAAAAAGTAAATTAAAAACAGATATTGCAATAAAAAAGAAGGGAAGGCAGAATATAAAGGTGAGGGGTGAGGAAAGGGAAATAAAGAACATGGCAGGGGCACTGCAAACAATTTTGGGCCTTATGAAATAGTCTACCACACCCATGTCACACTGTTACTACTAATAAAGCGAATGTCTGGGGGGCACCAAATTGTGTGGGCCCTAAGAACCATCATACCTTTTCCCTGAAAATATGTGGAATAAAAAGGAATGACAAAACCATAATTATCAACAATCCAAATAAGAGATTTACTTTCATAAAACTGAACTGATCTCAATAGGTGATGTAATTTTTTATAAGGTTTAAGATGACTGTAAACTTTTAATAATACAGAGATTTAATTAACTTAAGTTAAGTCCTGATGAAAGTATTAATGGGGGAAAAAGAGGATCAAGATGTGCTTTTGGTGTTAAAACAAACAAACAAGAGATTTATACTGCTGCCATGGCTCTACTTCCTGTCGCTATGGTAACTTGCCAGACTTTCTTAACTGAAAGATATTTTTGACAGTTGCAGCAAAGATAGAATCGCACCAGATTAGACTTTTGCCTTAAAAAAATCTTGCCATGACAAGTTAGATGATAATATTATTCAGCGTTGATTTGTGAAATGAACAGCAATCACACAAATTTATTTAGCCTAATCAAACATGCTCACCCCCCCCCAAAAATAAATTTACAATTGCATGCATTTTTTTAGCTTTGTTTTAGTAAATTGGCTTTATTATGGCAACATCATACCTAACCAATCCCATTAAAGATAAACCAACATTCATTATTTCCTTGCATTTTTTCTTTTATTAATATAATCTAGATATATTTTTGCCCATTTAGCATTTATTGATGGGTGGGAGGGTGTCAGCGCTATTTATAATCATGCAGATTACATTTCATTTACAGAAACAACATGTTAAAGACCTGCATTTCAGCATTTTACATTAATCTCTTTTATACAACTAAGCACCTGGGGGTTAAGGGCCTTGCTGAGGGTCCCAGTATTAGAAATTTGGTGGTGCTGGGAATCAAACCCCAACCTTCCACTTTCCCTATTCCAAAAAAATATACTATGCAGTTACATAGTGTGAGTTTTTGTTTTGTTTTAAGTGTATAAAACAAAATAAATCCTAATTTCTATACATTAGAGCACAACCCAACTTATTATCTCTCTAGTATATTCTAGAATGCTAATGTTTCCTTAAACGGCTTGATAACTTGCTTACTTAAACCAAAACCAAGCAATCCAGATACAAATGGTACACCTAGAACAAGTGTGTCAGGAGCAAAAGATGATTCAATGCAAACTGACTGACTGTAAATACTCTGTCTCTGCTATTATGAATATAACTAGAATATTCACTAGTAGAAGATTAATTCGTAATTTTATTGTACCTCTAGAATCACATCCGTTCCGGACAAACAGCGCCCCCGACAGAAGCTGACCTCTACATTGTCCAGGCGGCAGTCACTCTTGGTGATGTTTCTTATCTCAGTGTGTCGCTGACACTGAGAGTCCACATCGTCTACATGCAGAGATCAGCAAGAGAGATAACACAATAAAAGCCAACGTAATCATACACAATAATTATTTCCTTTTTTTGTCATATTAAAACCAATGCCTGTTCGGGCTACACAATATATAGTTTCAGGAAAAACATTGCTATGGTTGTATAAGCAATAGTCGCATTACAAAATAAATTTTACTGCACTGCAATTTTAAACAGTAATTCCTGGATTAAATGCAAAGAGTCAAAGTTTATCATTTTCACATAATTTTAAGGTCTGTTACAGAGTAAACAACAACAAAACAAGTTAATAATAACATTTGTAACTTTAACAGAGATTAATTGTACTTCATTTCTATATTGAAGACTATATGATTATTCATTCATTCATTCATCTTCTATACTGTGTTCCACATTATTATGCAAATGTATTTTTTTCCTCTCTTTTTCCTAATTATAAATCTTGCACTGTTCCACATAAGCTCTTTCAATCAAAAATATCTTAAAAGGCCAAATGACATTTTGACATAAGACCCCTTATTGAATAGGAGCTTCACAATTCTTGCATCCTAGGAATTTGTCTGTGTTTGGATGGTTTTTGCTGGTGTTTCTTCAGAATAGCTTTCCAGAGATGCTTTTTTGATGTAAATTGCTTTTTATCCTCATAGATCTTTTGCTTTATGATGCTCCAAAGGTTCTCAATAGGGTTGAGATCAGAGAGGGTTGGGGCCAAACCATGAGGTTTTCTTGTTTCATGCCCATAGCAGTTTAGATGCAACATGAAATGGTACATTGTCATGCATAATGATGATTTTGCTATGAAGGTCACGCTTGTGTTTTTTGTACCAGTGGTGAGTCAGAAACTCTACATATTTCACAGAGGTAATTTTTACATCTTTAGGGACCTTGAAGGGGCCGACCAGCTCTCCCCCATGATTCCAGCCCAGGTCTTTCTGCTTCTAAGCTTTGGTTAAGGGTGGCTAAATGACAGGTTTACACATAACTGCACCCCTATTGGGGATCCTACAACTTAATGTTCTTATTAATTGTCCATTGTGCCTTTATCTGCTCGATAAAGCAGCTCCTGCCAGAAAGAATGTCCCTGGGAATCGAACCAGGGACCTTCTTGCTGTGAGGTGACAGTGTAATCCTTATGCCACTGTGCCGCAGTATATAAGATTATAAACAGGGTAAAATTGCATTTGCGTTTTTAATTTCTGTATCCGAATCTCCAGAAAAACTTAAAACACTGTTTATTTCATTTATATATTTGTTCTATTAAATTTATAATTTTTGTATTATACTGCACTTCCTTACAAAATATTTCAATCATTCTAAAATAATAAAAGATTTTGAATAACGCTATTTAAGTCATTATTTTTTATATTGCTATATATATTGCAAAAAAACTAAATATTGCAATGTAATTTTATTTCCAATATCATGCAGACCTAATGTTAAAATAGTAGGATAGCATGAGCTTTTTTTCTCAAAAAAAGAAACCTGCTGACACGGTGACTACTCAGACATCTATTCTGTTAAAAAAAGGGTTTCTAGTGCTTAAAACTTTTCTGTTGAGTCATCCAATTCAGTCCAGTTTAAAACCATGAAACAAAACACAAAGTATTGCAATTCATTACACACACACATAACAGAATCAAAAGTGTGCAACAGACTTGTCATCTCTCACACATGGATTCTCACAAATTGCTGTCAATGCTCAGCAATTCCACAGAGGCCTAAGAGTAGCACTATTTAAGGTACATGTCTAAGTTGATGAAAGACTTTGGCCATTCCTACCTGTATAAATTTTCCTGCAGACAGGACAACACTGTCCATCCTCCAGAACTTTGACTTCCCCCTGAGCCCAGCAAAGGGGATAAACAAAGCAAATAGCAAGGTCAGCAATGGGGAATATAGAATAACACACACTTCTGTTCTCCAGTGATGGATCACAGCAGCAGGATGAGCCACCAGGCAGCAACAGTTTTTACGCTCCCAACTCCAACTGCTTCCTACTCCAGCTCTACTACTGGGGGTGGTGTATGTTTGTGTGTGTGGTTTTTTTGTGTATCTGATGACAAGATGATTTAAAGTCTTAAACATTCATTCATTCATCTTCTATACCTGCTTATTTACGAACTCTGGGTCACAGGGTCTGCTGGAGCCTATCCCAGCACACATAGGGCGAAGGGCAGGGGGTACACCCGGGACAGGTGGCCAATCCATTGCAGGGCCACAAACACACAATTACACACACTCACATTCACTCCTATGGGCAATGTAGAATAACCAATTAACCGTATGCGCATGTTTTTGGACTGTGGGAGGAAACAGGAGTACCTGGAGGAAACCCACCCAAGCACGGGGAGAACATGCAAACTCCACACAGAAAGACCCCTTGCCTGGAATTTGAACCCAAGACCTGTTGTGAGGCGACTGTGCTAACCACTACACCACCGTGCAGCCTTAGACTTAAACATCAAAATAGCAAAAAAGTTTTATTTTTCAGTTTTGGACTGCCAATCAAAAGATTGCGGGTTTAATTTCTACAAAATAACTCTGCTGGGCCCCTGAGCATGGCTTTTCCCCCGCAACTGCTCAAAATAAATGCATGTCGCTATAAATAAGGCTGATGTTGAATTCAGTAAATGTAAGCATGATGCAGGCAATAATAAAAATTAAATGTATTTGTGGAATGAAAGATTATATTATTAGAAAATCTTGAACTCTCCTAGTTGTTTATGCAAGGCAGCTGAATCAATGATTGTTTTTTCTCAATACATGTTATGCATAACATTGACTATCATTTCATTTAAACATTTTTGCTCCAATAAATAAAGTCAAAAAAATGATTATTACCATCTGTCTATTTTAGAACAACCTTTATGATATTGGCATGCTTGCGTATCAGACAATTACCATATAAATAAAAGCCTAATATCTCTGCACCCTTGTTTGTTGCATAACTATGTTTTTCCTTCACACACTTTAGGGTCAGCAAACCTATAATCTTAAGAACCATAAAACCAAGTTTTGCTATTTTTCCTGCCACATCTACTTCTGTTACATCATATTGGATAAGTAATAGTTTCTCTTTTATCCTCATGTATATTCTGTATATAAACACCTCTTATGCCTTAAATAGAAGACTTTTTTTCATACACCCATTAGTCCGAGTAATTTTTCCTGGACTACAGACCCAGATTTTAGTTGAGCTAAGAAAACCTACCAATGAGATGATGTACTATAGATTAAGTAATATTTAAAGTCTTAAACATTCTCAAACATGAAGATTAATGAACGTTTGCCTGGCTTTTCCTAAGTTTGTAGATTCTGCCTTGATTAATCCTATAATTATAACTATTGATGTTACTTACCTGTTGTCACAATGGTTGCCGCATCAAAGTCAATATTCATTCATTCATTCAGTCATTCATCCGCCCTCAAAGTCAATATCATATTTTTATTTTGACAATAATACATTTAAACATTTTTCAATCTTCTAGCGTAAATATGATAGTGATATTAAAGATTTGGGAATCTTCTTTACATTACATTACATTAAATTACATGCCTTTATTTGAAGCAGTACACCTCTTTTGGTGATCGAATTAGTTTGCAGCAAATATGAACATCATTATATTTTCGTTAAGATATATCTGCACATAAAAGAGTAAACGAATACAGGGTGAATTTCTAAGCATTTGTTAATTAATTAATACTGTAATAACCTAAAGTGATGATCATTTTTAACAAAGGTTTATGAAGCTAATCTCATTTGAAGCAAAGTGATCCTATGCTATGGATATTTAACAATATAACCTTTTCAGAATACAAATAATTCCTAAATAGACACAATTATTTATTTTGAGCTAACAGCAAAATGTTATCTGAAGTGCACTGTATTACCAGAGCAATAGCCTGGACAGTAAGTCACTCTAACCAGCAGTGCTCTTAGAGAACGTACTCTGGATACTTCCTGATGCAATGATTACATTACAGTTTCAATTTTGCAATTTTGAATGGTGGAAAGCAGCACAGTACGCATGTCAATAATATATAAAAAATAAATTGGATAGGGACGATTTAAGAAATGCCATGCAATAAACCAAGCTAGACAAAGTTACAGGTGAATAATTATCTGTAGAGAACCCTGTGGATTCCTCACCTCATCACACAGAAGTGGAGGGCAGTTGGTTTTACATTGCCTCAGGCCATTTACACAATGACAAGTTTGACATGCTTCTTCCCACTCTAATCCAGCCTGAAATACACACATACATATAAGATACATAAAGACACATTCTATCCGCATGAAAAATGACCATAGTTTATATTGGGATTTAAAGATACAAGATTGAATGTAATTCGTAGTATAGTGCAGTACATTACAGTATTTACTGCAACTTACTGCAGAATCCTCTAGTATTAACAACATCGCTTATACCAACTCGGGGTCATAGGGGTCTGCTGGAGCCTATCCCAGTGCTCATAGGGCAAGAGGAAGGGGTACACCCTGGACAGGTCACAAGTCCATCGCAGGGCCACACATACCCAAACAACCACAAAGTGGTTACACAAAGTGCAGGGGGAACATGCAAACTGAGCACAGAAGGATCCCTTGCCTGGGAATCGAACCCGGGACCTTCTTGCTTTAAGGCAGCTGTGCTAAGCACTGCACCACCGTGCCACCCTTTATGGATTATTAATTAATGTAATTATAAAAATGTACTGGAGTGCAATCATTGTGAAGATAAATATACAAAGCAACCAGCAATGAAATTACAGCAGAAAGGAAAAGCTGTATTTTTTTTTCTTTATGTATGTTTCTGTGCTTTGCTTCAGGGTGCATGACTGTTTTAAGGAAAGTGAACTGATGACTCTAAATCACCAACTACACAGAGCTACGTGTGGGCTGGAATGTTTTACTATATAAGGATCTGTTTTACCCTGCCTGGTCAATACTGGCAGCATTTTCAAAAGTTTGTATGATTATGTGTCCACCTCTCGCAGTATGCCGTCCTCGCCTTTGCACTGACAGAGAGCAGGAATCACACAGCGGCCCTCTGCATCACGATAGCTCCCCTCCTCACACACGCAACCTTCAGAGAGCATGCTCACTTTAGTGCAGTTCAGAGGTTCAGAGCTGTACAAGTCCACACACCCTCTGTCACACACACGCTCTGACTCAGACATGCTTCGTCTCCAACGCTCTCCCTCTGGACACACTACAGAGAAAGAAAAACACAATATCTTAATAAACAGTCTTCGCCAACCCTAATGGATTGTGGGAGGAGCCCAGAGGAAACCAGAAGTCTTTCCCAAACTCAGTCCCAAACAGAAGCCCCAAACTCAGGACCATCTTGTTGTGAGGAGAATTGTTGATTCTAAATTGCCCATAGGAGTGAGTGCGTGAAACCAACTCTTTTAAAGGAGATACCTACATGAGATACCTCTCAGTCTCAAAGAATACTGTATGTTATTTTTATCCATGACTGTGTTGTCAAGACTTAGTGGTGTCAACACCTGTCTTACCACAGTCAGGTGTTGTGCACTTTCTGCTTTTGTGACTGTGGCCTTCACACTCTCGTCCTCCATACTGCCTATGCTTCACTATAAAGCGTCTAGAGTGCTGTAATCCAGAGCCGCATGACACTGAACATGTACTCCACTCAGACCAGCTGCTCCATTCACAATCCACTAAAACCGTAAAAAAAACATGCATCAGAATCAGTGTTTTCAGTCTTCAGGCTTGCAAAAAGGTTTTATCTATTTTAATCTATTTTTATTTATATAGCTGCACAGTTAAGGGTTAAAGTCATTATTTTTTTACATGTCATTATTTTCAAAGCTGTTAAAAATCTGAAAATGATGACTATCATTACATTCATTAATTACATGACAAACTCTTTTAAATAAACTCAGAACCTCTGTGTCGGCGAGAAGCAAGGGAAAGTCTGTTTGCATTAGAAAATCAAAAAACCTCAAACGTCTCCAGCAGCAGAATTCGGGATTAAATTTGATTCGATTCCTGTCAGGTTTTTAATCATCTGATTATAGAGTTACTTAATCATTTTAATATAGCATACATTATAAATAGACAAAGATGCTAGCACTCTCAGCATAACAATCCTGGCTTTTAAACCACAGTTAAATCACCTGAGGTCAGTATCCTCAAGTTAAAATCTGGGAAGGCAGATTAAGTTAGTTTACAGAGGAGGGAGAGTGAATACATTGGTAGGAAGATGTTAACAATGGAGCTACC
>JAOTQW010000036.1:5164853-5175422 GCA_026260075.1 Sisor rabdophorus | reverse complement strand
CGCACAGAAAGACCCCGTGCCCGGGATTCAAACCCAGGACCTTCTTGTTGTGAGGGGGACCGTGCTAACCACTACACCACCGTGCCACCCACGGACCTAAATGCATGTTTTAAACTGTGAGAGGAAATTGGAATACCCGTCCAAAACATACGCAAGTAAGAACGTGCAAATTCTGCACGGAAACCGAACTAAATCGAATTCAAATTAAATAAATACTAAAGCAAAGGTGCAAAAACCGTCAAGTTCAAATAACTAATTTAGCTAAATACAATTGTAAGCATGCCAAAGTTTGGATAAGCTGTAAACACCCATGATGACAAAAAAATGTATCAAATGCAGGGCTTTTGAAAGAACTTTTTACAAGCGTGCTGGACTCTGTTTTGAATTGAAAGCATTTTATTTTGTTTTCATCATAGAGCTTTTTTAATAAGCCATTACATCTCTTCTTTAATTAGACCAGATGGAACAGCTGTGTAAAATAATCATGGCTTTTATTGTTTTTTTTCTTTAGCTACACTGTGTGATTATGAGTAATGATAAAGCCTGCAATGTTGTATAAAAACTGAATAGATACCATATGCGCAAATGTTGAAATGTACTGTAAATATGTGATGATATGATGTTCATTTTTATCATAGTGCTTTTCATTTGTTCTTTATCGTTATAACTCCTTTTAAAATACATAACTTGAGTATCCATGTAAGCAAAAATGTAAGTAAAACATTCTGCTTTTCTCTGTTTTGTCTCAGGTGATGGAAACCCTAGGGAAAGCTGTCCCTTCATCAACTCTGACAACGATAAGGGCAGCCTCTACGATGGGAAAAACATGGCACTGTTTGAGGTAGTCAAGTTACTTTGTATGATATGTCTTTGAGTTTTCACTTCTCAGTTCTATTTGGGAAGCCATATTAATGTACTGGAATATGTTTAGTGTTCTTTGTGTGTGTAAAAATAGAATGAACAATCAACATGTACTGAATGTATTCCAATGTATTTTTTATTGCTAGTGTCTTGTACTTCTTGTAATAATCTTTGGCATGTGTAGCTAGAAAGTGTTTAGTGAATTAATGTAATTGAATTGTTTAGTGTAATTGAATGTAATAGCAATTAGAACATTTGCCTTTGCCATATTCACATGTACTCCTGTGTTTTAGGTGTTTCCTCTAGGTACTCTAATTTTCTCCTATAGTAGTATAATGTGCTGTAGGCAAATTGGCATCTCAAAATCAGTACTATGTGATTGGGTGTGTCTGAGATTATGCACTGTAATTATTTGGTACCATGGGTGCTCTTCCCATGACCTGCTGTGAACCATTCTAGAAACAATGTAACAGAAAATGGGTCGATGAAATGGAATTAATGCTTACATTTTTCACTTAATAGGAAGAGATGGACAGCAACCCAATGGTGTCATCACTTCTTAGCAAACTGGCCAATTACACCAACCTTACACAAGGGGTTCGTGAGCACGAAGAGGCAGATGAGGAGGAGAGTGCAAAAAAGAAACCTGTCAAAGTTAGTAGCACTCTTTTAAATCAGTGTCGTTCCTTGGTTTGATTGTAAAACATTACTTTTAATAATTTACTATGGATATAATATAACAAAGCAGCCCGGTGGTGTAGTGTTTAGCACAGTCGCCTCACAGCAAGAAGGACCCAGGTTTGATTCCTGAGCAGGGGGTCTTTCTGTGCAGAGTTTGCATGTGCCGTGTTTGTGGTGTCACTAGTCCATTGCAGGATCACACATAGATAAAGAACCACACGCACTCCTATGGGCAATTGTCGACTCCTATAATTAGTCACCAATCAACCTAATGTACATGTTTTTGCACTGTGGGAGGAAACCTAAGTACCCAGAGGAAAGGAATCGGGAATTGCAATAATAAAACAGTTTTGGTGTTACTTGGAGCTGTTTGCAAAGCAATAACAATTTATAATAATATTTGGATTGATATTTAATAACCAGCATAATTCGAACCTTCATTTGTTTGATTCTTTAACTGAACTTTCGATTTTGTTTGTTTTAAATGTATGGCATAAAATCCACACACTTCCTGGCTCACTGCCTTGTATTGGCATCTATACAATTTAATGCATAGTCATATTTTATGCTAAGAATAGTACAGCTTCTGCATGTTGTAGCACTTGAGTCCCAATCCAATCCAATATGTGGCTCTGTAATTTCATGGATTTAAAGGAAACTGAGAAACATCCTATCAGACTCAGATTTAAGAAAAGGGGCAGAAACACTGATCACTGGTACCTCATGGCCATTTTTAACTTACCTGCAGAAGAGAGAGAGAGAGAGAGAGAGAGAGAGAGCACAATATTAAAGAATAAAAGATATGGCTGGTTAAGTGCCTATATTGTGGAAATGTTAGACACTGTGTAGTGGGAAATATTAAAAAGACTAGCCAGCCTGCCACAACACTTTCAACAAACATAAATAAACATGAAAGAGTGGAAAAACAACATCATACAAATATCTGTTTACCAAACATGGTAATAATGATTTCTCCAGTTCTGCTCTTTTATGTAAAAAAAATACAGAATTAAAGACCTAGTAAATGTGTATTCAGCCTCAAGTTGAACACTGATACTGTAATCTGTGTCCTGATCACTAATTGGAGGGTATTTCCAAAAGGTAAATACATATCAATAAATAGCCTGCACCTTTTGATCTCAGAAGGATCATAATGGGAAAAATAAAATTAATTGAAATAAAAAGCTAGTACAAATGGAGGTTTCAAAGATGTGGAGGTTATTATAAGAGTAAGAGTGGCACTAAATTTGAGATAGGCTGTTTTTAAATATTATGTTAATAAAATGACTCCCAACAATAATAAAAATATATCTCATAATACCTTACTCCATGTAGTGTATCTTCCAAAATATGATTAAAATTCTTTTTTCCACATTGTTACAGCTTATTAAAGTTTTTACTGTATTTTGTTTCTAATAAGGGTAAAAAGAGTTTGTTTGTTCTGTTTCTACATCGCTAAGATGAGACCACAGATGGGCACTTTCATGGGTGTCTACCTGCCCTGCCTTCAGAATATCCTGGGAGTTATCCTGTTTCTGCGAATGACCTGGATTGTTGGAACTGCAGGAATTATGGAGGCCTTTATCATCGTATCCATGTGCTGCTGCTGTGTACGTATGTGGTGCTCTGACAGGTTCTTGTTTTTCATTCATTAATTCGGGGTCACAGAGGTCTGCTGGAGCCTATCACAGCCTATCAACACATTGGGCAAAAGGCAGGGTTACACCCTGGACAGGTCACCAGGCAGACGAACAACCACACACACCTACACTCACTCCTATGGGCAAATATTTTAATGCAAGGGTTTAGAAATTCAATTAGAAATTCAAAGTTTATCTAGTTGCGTCATATATTTAGCAATTGACTTTTCAAAAGTTAATCACATTTCTTAATGTTTGTGACATTTTCTTTTGATGGCTGGTAAATTTATACCTTACTCTGTTTTTTTATATTACATTCCATTGCATTTCTATACAATATATATTTAAAATACACATTCACTTTTTGAATAATTATAGTAGTGATTGAATTTGGTAAATTTTTGAATAATTTGAAAGCATTTGGCAGAGATCACAGAATTGTTCATACAGCAATGCTCTCGTCATTACTAAGCTCCTGTTTAAGGTAATGGACCAGTAAGTGGCTTTAGGGAAGCTTTTGGCCTACAACTGTGACTGAAGCAGCTGAAAGGATTTATCGTGCTCATTAGGTTCAAGGACACTACAACACAAAAAACTACAACACAAAGATGAATTATAATAAAAATATCTTCAGAGTTTTTATAAAGCAGTTATTCTATTCAACAGTTAAATAATGTTTCACGTGGTTAATAACACCTTATGAACATTTCCTTTTAGAAATGTTATGCAATCACATGTCACCTTCTATATGAAAAAAAGGAAAACCCAAGCCAGAGGCTTAATTCAGTTTTTTCCACTAGATATACTTTGTGTTATATTCTATAGTTGTCCAAAAAAGCCAAGGTTGTTTTAACACATGAATGTCCTGCATAACAGAACTTCAGGTTCTTAAACTCTTGATATGGTTCAAGTTGTTTCAGGGGGTTCATATGAAAAAGGAAGATTTCTAATCATGAGTATTTGAGGTTTCAAAAAAGAAAACAGGCTTTACCTCATTTCCACCCCACTTGCTGATTATACTGTATAAGGTGATGTACTATTGTGAAGCACTTAAGTCTGATGTAGTTATGTGTGAGTAAGAGCTTACTTAAACGTGGGATTAAACACTTTTTTGTTTGTTTGTTTTTTTCAGACAATGCTTACAGCCATATCTATGAGTGCCATTGCTACAAACGGCGTAGTTCCAGGTGAGGGGAAATTACTAAGTTATACTATAAGGCCAAAATCATAATGTCTAATTCAGGATGTCTAACACATTCTTATGTGTGTTCAAATATTTATACTTGTATAACCTTTATATTTATACTCATACACCTATAAAAACACCACCTGTGGTTTGTGGCTATGGAGATTTTCTCCTTCTCTTTTAGCCATAAAAGTTTACTGATAAGTTTAGTAAATAAATAGCTGCCCTTGTTGGGTAAAGTCGGTGTTATTGGCTTCCCACTTTATCCCAAAGGTTTTAAGTGGGTTTGAGGTTACAGCTGAGCGAGGCCCTTAATCCCCAATTGCTTGGCTGTAATAACACATTTAATAAAGTGTATATTGCTCTGGATGAGGGCGTTTGCCAAATACTGTAAATGTAAGGCACAGATATGGTACAGAGTCCACAAACATCATTTACTGTGTTAAATATTTAGTCATTAATAATTCATCATTATCTTATTGGGTGAGCATGACACGTTCAAATAGGTTACAAAACACATTTAGTTGTATTAATACAATGACAATAAAGTCTTTCATATTATATTAAATGTTTTTGATTAGTATTACATATCTGTTTTCTTGTCATAGCCGGTGGATCATATTACATGATCTCTAGGTCTTTGGGCCCAGAATTTGGAGGAGCTGTGGGGCTGTGTTTTTATTTGGGTACCACATTTGCAGGATCCATGTACATCCTTGGTACCATTGAGATTCTTCTGGTAAGTAAACATGTTTCTTCTAGGCCTGGTCTACAACCTGTGTGTAAAGGCAAAGAAGTTTCAGAAACTTATAATAACAACTCCTTATTTAACTTAGATTATATACAAAATAAAAAAGAAAGTAAAACATTTTTTAAAAGAATTAAAATATCCATCTAACATTAAAGAACAGAGGGTTGTAAAAGCAAGTTCATTCACTCTTTGATTCACAAAAGAAAAACAACTGGATATGATATTACCACAAAAACAACATGTTTAGAGTTTCGTTTTACTCTTTATTCGTCTTGGTTATCGCTACACACAGCAGTCATTTCAAAACAGTAAGGTGAGAGTCTGTGATGCCTGGGAACACAGAAAAGAGGAAAACATGCCCCCACTTTCTTTAGCTTGACTATATGAAAAGGTAAGAGCAGTAAAAAAAAGTAGTCAGTTTAAATCCAAGTTACGAAAAAGCAGCATGGCACAGTGTTTAGCACTGTTGCCTTACAGCAAGAAGGTCTCAGGTTTATAATCCTGGCAGGGTCCTTCCTGTGAAGAGTTTGCATGTTCTACCATGCTTGCGTTGGTTTACTCCTGGTACTCCAGTTTCCTTACTCCCACAGTCCAAAAGAATGTATGTTTGGTTGATTGGTGATTCTAAATTGTCCATAGTGGTAAGTGGGATTATATATATCCCTGTGATGGACTGATGACCTGTCCAGGGTGATTTATGGCTTTTACCAAATGATAGCCAGAATAAACTTTATCAGATACCTGTGACCCTGATTAGGAATAAGCAGGTATAGACACTGGACGTATGTCTTGACTTTTCTCTACTGTTTCTCTTAACCTATATATATAATTTATAAACATTGCATGGATAAAACTTACTTTGTTCTGCATTAGTATTATCTATCTCTGCTTAAATCAAAAGATCAGAGACTTGAGAGAGCTGGGATAGCCTACAGCAGACCTTTGTGACTCCAAATTAGGGAATAAGTGGGTATAGAAGATGAATGAACAAATGGATTAGGGCCACAAGTTAATTGTCTATTTCTGTTGATTTATATTTTATATGTTTGTTTTCCAGACCTACATTGTGCCCAGTGCTGCTATTTTCAAAGCGGAGGAGAAGGAGTTTGAAGCAAATGCCATGCTAAACAACATGCGCGTGTACGGCACCTGCTGCCTTGCCCTAATGGCTTTGGTGGTGTTTGTGGGTGTGAAGTATGTCAATAAGTTAGCGCTGGTCTTCCTGGCCTGTGTCATTCTCTCTATTCTCGCTATCTACGCTGGAGTCATCAAAACTATCTTTGAGCCACCGGTCTTTCCGTAAGCTATTTAGCCTATTTATGAATTTTTATAAAACACCCTCTCTGGTAAAGTGTTTCCTTTTGAGTTGGGTTTCTGCCAGAGTCCCCCGATTTGCTCACTAAGAATGTTTTTGATAACATTAATCATGGATTTTTTTACTGTTAATTATGTTTTGTAAAGCTGTTCTAAAACAATGTCCCCTTTAGCGGTGTCCCTGACCGATACACTAATGCTGAAGTTGTCTTGAGTGCCTTGTGGAAAAGCATAAGTTAACTTCCATCTTACATTTTAGACAATGCAACACGGTGGTTTAGTGGTTAGCACTGCTGTCTCACAGCAAGAAGTCCTGGGTTCGATTTCCGGGCAGCATTCTTTCTGTGTGGAGTTTTTCTGTGCTTGTGTGGGTTTACTTTGGATACTATGGTTTCCTTCCACAGTTCAAAAACATGTACTTAGGTTGATTGGTGATCCTGAATTGGCATAGTAGAGAATGATTGAGTAGCCCTGTGATGGACTGGTGACCAGGGTGTCCCCACTTGCCTTTCACCCTTTCAGAGAACTAGGATAGGCTCTAGACCCCAAATTAAGCAATAAGCAAGTATAGAAAATAAATGAATGAATAATTGAATTAATTTATAGATTTTACTTTACAACAGACATGTGCTGTCAAACTGACTGTATGACTATATGTCATTAAAACGTTGTTTTTGTCTATTTTTTTCAATATATTAAGGGTCTGCTTACTTGGAAATCGCTCACTCCAAAACCAAGACTTTGACAAATGCTTGAAGACTGAAATCATTAACAACTATACTGTGACTACAAAGCTGTGGTCTCTTTTCTGTGACAGTCCTCATCTCAATGCGACCTGTGACGAGTATTTCATAAAAAACAATGTCACCGAAATTCAGGGTATTCCTGGCCTTACCAGCAGTGTCATTTCAGGTGAGGGAACATTTGCCTGGGCACAAAGCAACTCATTAACAAACTTATGTAAATCTTTTAATTACTTAATGTTTACATTTGGCTGAGATAGTTCTTCATTTACAGATTCTAGGTCATCTTTTATATAGAGAGCAACAATTCTCAGGGAGTTCTTTGCCATGAGGCGCTATTTTAAACTTTCGTAAACCAGTATCGGAGAGTGAGTGCAATAACACCAAATTTAACAAACCTGCTCCCCCTTTATACTGAAGACCTTGTAAGACTAACAAGTGTTATGTTAAAAAAGGGTGGAATAGCTACTTGGACCCAATTTGGACATTTCCTTTTTTGGGGTGTACTCACTTTTGTTGCCTTGTGTTGCACACCAATGACTGAACTTGCATACTTGTTTTCATATAAATCAGCTTTTTTTTTAAAATCTGTTGTTAGTGCCAGCATAGTGGTTGTTTTTGTAGAGGTTTATGTTGCGAGCTGTAGCATTAATCATGGTTTCTTTCTAAACAGAGAACATGTGGTCAAGCTACGGCCCTGCTGGAGAGCTGGTGGAGAAAAAAATCGAGTCAGTAGCAGCTTCTGAACTGACTCATGACTCATCTTTGCCCTATGTACTAAATGACATTGCCACCTTTTTTACTCTACTGGTGGGCATTTATTTTCCTTCAGTCACTGGTAGGTGCTGATTTACTTGTTTCTTATCTTTTATTTTTTCTCACTAGCTGTGTAATATACTGTGTTTCTAAGCTGACAGGTTGTTTCTGCCCACTCATGTTTAATCTATGTTCTTTGCCTGTATCTAAATGCACAGAGGGTCTGGGAGAGAACATGGCGCATGTTTATCTATTCATTACAGCTTGAAATGCCAGTTTTTTATTCCTCGCTCAGGCCTCCTGCTTACCTTGTGTAGTA
Source organism: Sisor rabdophorus (assembly GCA_026260075.1). Classification (NCBI taxonomy): domain Eukaryota; kingdom Metazoa; phylum Chordata; class Actinopteri; order Siluriformes; family Sisoridae; genus Sisor; species Sisor rabdophorus. Next base: position 5,167,171 of record JAOTQW010000036.1, on the reverse strand, counting down.
GAACAGTGTTAATACTAGTGTTTTAGCACTCTACCCTAAGAAATATAAAGATAAAATACCTGGTTGCATACATTTTATAAAGAAACTATTTTAATAATACAATGGTTATATACTTTTTTTTTAGATTTTAGAGTAAAAAGTTTATTTTTTCTCCAGGTATAATGGCTGGATCCAACCGCTCTGGAGATTTGCGGGATGCACAGAGGTCCATTCCCATAGGAACAATTCTTGCCATAGCAACTACTACTTTCATCTGTATCCTTTAAATAATAATTAATTAATTTATCTTATATAGCCGTGTATTTCCTAATTCTGAGTTACTGCTATCCCAGCGCAGTTTAAAAATATACGTTTTGCAGTGGCTGTCTATAGCATTTGCTTTGAGATTTCTTTTCCTTAAGAATTTTTTGTCTTTTTATTAATATTGTAGAGCCTGAATTTCAAAAAGGTTGTGATGTTTTTTATTATTTGAATAAAATAAAAACTAAGCTAATATTTTATTGGCAATAGCACACAGATAACAAAAATGTTTAAACTGAGAAATTTTACACTTTAGTGCACAAAATGAGCAAATTTTATTAAACATCCCAACTTTTCTGGGTCCTGGAAGACAGGTCTCCTGCAGAGTTTAGCTCTAACTTGCCCTAACATACCTACCTGTAAGTTTTAAGTATATCTTGCAAGACCTTAATTAGTTAGGTTTTAGCTAAACTCTGCAGGACACCGGCCTTCCAGGTATGAGATTGCTCACCTCTAATCTACTTTTCTGTGTTTAGTTTTATAAACTTCCTTTAAAAATGGTTTATACACTTAGTATCGTATTTATTTTATATTTTAGTTTATTTTACTTAACTATTTTATTTAGATCTCTCTTGTGTTGTGCTCTTCGGGGCCTGCATTGAAGGAGTGGTACTCCGAGACAAGTAAGAGTTTCTAATTAAAATAAACAGCACACATGGCAGCCTGATTTAAAAAAAATCAGGTTTATAGAGTGTAAGCATTGTGTAGACTGTAAACATTGTGGAGACTGCTCTTAATATAATAAGGACACGTTTGGTTTTGTGGGAAAATCAATTGGCAGCTAATTTAGACATTGTAAGCATTTAGATTCAGATTTTAACCAAATTGTTTTTTCCTTAAAAAAATGTAAACTAAAACCAACATACATATTTCATAAACTAAAGCAGGCCACTAAATTGTCTGACATTTTATAGAGGTTTATGTTGCCATAAATTCATAGTCATAAATCATAAATTAATATATCATACATTGTACAAAATTTGATATGCATCTTTATTTTAGGTTTGGCGATTCAGTGAAAAAGAACTTAGTGATTGGTACTTTATCCTGGCCCTCCCCATGGGTGATTGTGATTGGCTCATTCTTTTCCTGCTGTGGGGCTGGTCTACAGAGTCTGACAGGTGCCCCTCGACTACTGCAGGCTATCGCAAGAGATGGCATTGTGCCTTTTTTGGAGGTACCCTACACGGCTTAGTTTTAGCTTATGTGTTCTTCTGGGTAGTTCTAACATTCTGTGTGGTGGGATATAAATCTCTATTATTTTAAAAGCTTTTCTATACTGCTAGAAAAAAATAATGGAAAAACAAACTTTATATATCCTAGACCTGAATGTGTTTGAAATATTATTATTAAATACTTATACTTTTTACATGGTTGAATGTGCTGACAATAGAACCACAAAAATTTTATGAAAATCACATTTTTAACCCATAGAGGTCTGGATTTGGAGTCACACTTAAAATTAAAGTGGAAAAACACACTACAGGTTGATCCAACTTTGATGTAATGTCCTTAAAACTAGTCAAAATGAGGCTCAGTAGTGTGTGTGGCCTACAATGCTTGGACATGCTCCTGATAAGGTGGCAGATGGTCTCCTGATTGATCTCTTCCCAGACCTGGACTAAAACATCCGCCAACTCCTGGACAGTTTGTGGTGCAACCTGGTGTTGGTGGATGGCGCGAGACATGATTTTACAGATGTGTTTAATTGGATCCAGGTCTGAAGATCAGGCAACCACACCTGATGGCAGTCAGGCTAGTCGAGGCATGTCAGGCAGTCGAAAACATGGAGGGCTGTGCGGCCCTGACAGACAGAGCAAACCTTTTTGCCACAGCTCACATTGATGTGCCATTCTGAATGAACTGCACTATCTGAGCCACTTGTGTGGGTTGTAGACTCATAACCTTGTCATGCTTCCACTAAAGTCAAAACACCACTAGCAGTCATAAGTGACCAAAACAACAGCCAGAAAGCATAGGAACTGAGAAGTGGTCTGTGGTCACCACCTGCAGAACCA
>JAOTQW010000036.1:5125356-5137656 GCA_026260075.1 Sisor rabdophorus | reverse complement strand
ATAAAGTATTTATTAAACAGGAATATATTTGTGCATATTTTCTTTTTGAAAAAATAAAATGTTTTATTTATGGTCCTGTTTAGATTGTAATATGATGTATTACTATTTCTTACATTATAGATTCATTATTCCTATTGATTTAAAGACCAAATCTATTATTTTTCAAAAATAAAAGAAAATTTCCAATGAATAATAAAATAGGGTTTAGAAAATTATTATCTTATATGTAACGATAGCATGGTGGCTTAGTGGTTAGCACTATTGCTTTGTGCAATACTTTGATAATTAATTTAGCCCTAATATCATCTTTTTAATATCATCCAATATCATTAATACCATCCGGCTCAGTCACTTATGGTTAGCACGGTCGCCATTAATGTTTTTAATATTTTGCCCTGTTAACAAAATACGTTGCAGTCCAACAAACCAACAAAAATATCTAAGATTTCTAGTCATATAGCCCTTTGGTGAAGAGTGATCTTTCAAAGAGGAAAACAACTTAACAAATCCCAAAGCATTTTTCTTTTGCCTTCGGGTGGGGATCCTCCTGTAAAAGACAATTTATGTCATGAACAAAATGCAAAAAGCCATGCAAAAGTGCCAGTATAAGGTTTATAGAGTGAACAGTAAAAACTAATTTATATCGTTTTAACCTACCCAAGCTTGTCAATCATGTGACCAGTTTATGAACAAGCTGTCTTCCGCTGCTTTGCATTAGTGAAGAGTTTGCTATGTATTCCTTCAAGGCATCCTGATCACCTGATTTTGTTAGCAAAGCATCTTTGACTATCTAATCACAAAAAATACGAGAATAGAAGTGATGCTCTGGCTCCAAAATGCAAACTGTATTAAAGTTGCCATCCATATTCATTTGTACACAATCTTAACACATGAGGGTAATTTAAATGCTTAGTACCTCATTTACAGATTCTGAGTCGGATTTGCTTGTTCTGGGACAAGTAGATTCTGTCCTCTCTCCAATGACAGAAACACACAATTCAATATAGCTATCTCCTTCGCTTGACGAGCGGCAATCACCTAAAAACAAACAAATGAAGATCACAACAAGAAACCACAACAACCAAGCATTATTTAACCAAAGATTTTTATTTTTTAATTAAACATAAATGCACAGAACAGAAGGGCAGATCAGATTGATCCTTGTTTTTAACTATTAGGCATAGGTAAGGATTAGCTTTAACTAGCTGAAGAAATACATCATCTTCCACAGCAGTGTAAGATACTCATCAAATATGGAAAGTTAAGCTCCATTTGACAATTCAAATTTGCATTTGACTGCAAAATAAATAATTCTCTCAACATAAATACAAATTGAGGATATATAGACTTTCAGGCACAAGATAAAAATGACACAAGTACACAGCTCCTCTTTTATTCTAAGCTTAGTTTAGAATAAAAATAAGTGGCAAAGTTTAAAAGTTTATACTTTCAGAAAGACCATTACATTTAGGATTCTACATGCTAATAACGTGCTATCAGTTGTTCACCTTCAGTGATGAAATCTGTGTATGAGAATCTAGACTAAAGTCTGAAGTATTTCTTACATCTGTCATACTTGACCTTCACCAGCATGTTTCTATTTGCATTTAATCAAATCTGGAACAAAGAGAGAGGACAAAGAATAGAAGTTACTGCATTTTAAGAATTTGTAAAACTTTTTTAATGTTATTTAATTTTTCAATCATTATTAAACATAACTCTAAAACTAATTCTGCTTTTATAATAGTTTTACATAATGTTTATGTAAAGTTAACATGGTATCTTCATCATTCTACCATCAGCTTACTAATATTTTATTTATTAATAAACTTGTTGTGTGAATGTCAGTATTATAGGACCTTTGTTCACATTATACAGAGATAAGACATGCCACCTCCTGCAAGAAATCAACACTGGATTTTCATCTCTAATAGACAGTCGTACCAATGTTAGCTTAAGTTAAATCTAGTCGCTCAGTTGTATTTTTAAAAATAGGTTTGCTGATATAGTTCCACCATATCTCTACTATTGACAATGAACAAGCTCATTATAACCTCCTAACTCTAAAGTCAGTTGATTGTAATATTAGCAGAATAATCATTTTTGACTCTCTATTGATACTGCGCTCTTCCTTAATGTTCCATGTTCTGTAGCGTTAAAAGGGCTATTTTATCACATGGTAGCTGTTTTTAGTTTGCTTTCACCATATCAATATTTACATAATGATGATGCAAGCCTAGTTTTACTGTTCTTGTCTGCTCGGTTTTCGTAAATAATATTGGTCACTTGTTTATATACATAATCTAATTTTAAACTGCTGCCTGCATGCTGATCCGAGATGGCATGCACATTTAATTAATTACAAGCAAGTCCTCAAAGTCCAATCAACTCTTTCAGTGAAGAAACATACATTTAAATTTTAATTCATTTATTAATCTTCTATACCTACTTATTCCTGAACTCTAGGGTCTGCTGGAGCCATTTTAGCGCACATAGGGCAAAAGTACACCCTGAACAGGTTTCCAGTCCACACACACAACCACACGCACTCACACTCACTCCTATGGGAAATTTAGAATCACCAATCAACCTAATGCACATGTTTTTGGACTGTGTGAGGAAACTGGAGTACCTGCTGGAAACACAAACAAGCATGTGGAGAACATGCAAAGTCCACACAGAAAGACCCCGTGCCTGATTCGAACCCAGGACCTTCTTGTTGGAAGGCGACTGCGCTAACCACATTTAACATTTATTTGTGGCAATTACATTTATTTATTACAATAACAATTATTTTGACATTGCTTTACAATCTACAATTGATCGATTTGGCCAGCATAGCAATGACTTGCTATAATTAGAAATTAAATAATGCTTGTGCATTATTGATAAAAGAAATTGAATGTTCAGTGTTATCTCTCCTTCTTTTCACTTACAGGTGCCATTTAAGGAGTAACTTTTATGTCACAAACATTATACACCCTTCAGATGAATCACAACCTTGCTCATTGCGGTTTTCGAATGAAGATTCCAAGATTTCATACTATCTCCTCTATGTCTGTGAAAGTTAGTTCATATGTTGTGCTGACCAATTTGTGGTCCTTGAGGTATGTCTGGGAGAATATACTTCATTCATTTTATTCATCTTCTATACTTGCTTATTTACGAATCCGGGGTCATGGGGGTCTGCTGGAGCCTATCCCAGCGCACATAGGGCGAAAGGCAGGGGGTACACCCTGGACAGATCGCCAATCCATCACAGGGCCACAGGCACACAACCATACACTCACACATTCACTCCTATGGGCATTTTAGAATCACTAATCAACCTAATGTACATGTTTTTGGACTGTGGGAGGAACCCGGAGTATCCAGAGAAAACCTATGCAAGCATGGGGAGAACATGCAAACTCAGCACAGAAAGACTTGTGCCCAGGATTCAAACCCGGGACCTTCTTGTTGTTAGGTAAACGTGCTAACCACTATGCCACCGTGCCGTCTAATACTGATTATTTTATTTGCGAATTAAAAAACAATTAATTGGTATGAGGTTTGATTTAACAGATTTTTGTACCTTATCTTAAAGCCCATGTGTAAACTAAATAGAAAGACAAATTGAATTTACTGTTGTATCATGACATTTATTTATTCATTTGTTATACCAAGGCTTATTCCCTAATTTGGGGCCACGCTGTACTTCTGGAGCTTATCCCAAAGCACATAGAACAAAAGGCAGCGGTACACCCTGGAAAGTATCGCAGGGGCAAAACATAGACAAACAATCACACACAATTTAGAATCACCAATCAACCTAATGTACATGTTTTTGGACTATTTTGGAAGAAAATTGGTGTACCCAAGCAAGCATGGGGAGAACACGCAGACTTGGCACAGAAAGACCCCTTGCCCGGAAATCGAACTCAGGACCTTCTTGCTGTGAGGCGACCATGCTAACCACTACGCCGCTACGATTCCCTGTATCATGACACCGTTAGGATTATCAATTTGGGAGCTTCCCAGGCTGAGTAAAATTTTCAAGTTTTTTTCTCTGTCTCAGTTTCATGAGAAACATCTGTACATTTTCATAATACAGTAGGACTATTTTTTCCTTTTCTCTGTCAGTGCCTTTTATTGTTTTTTTGTTAAAAATGTGCAGAGCAGGCAGAGAAACCGGTGCCTTTTTAGTAGTGAAAAATAGAATGTAATTATTCCCATCCCAAGTTGCTTTTAATTTTATTTTTAGTATTATATTAAGAAGGGAAACCATTTTACTGAGCTAAGAAAATATACCTACAGCCATTGATGTACACAGATTTTTGTGTTTTGTTTTCTGGCTATTCTGAATTTCCTATAACTTACAGATGATCAGACATGATCTGATGTTACAGATGATCTTATGCAGGTCTCGATATACCTGTTATACCTGCTTATTTTCTAACTGTGCCTATCCTAGCGCACCAGGGGCGAGGGGCAGGGGTTCACTCTGGACAGGTCGCCAGTTTATCAAAAAGCCACACACAATCACCCTTATGGGCAATTTACATTTGCATTTACATTTCCAGCGTTTTGCAGTCGCACTTATCCAGAGCGACTTACAACTAAGCAAGGCTAAGGGCCTTGCTCAGTGGTGGCTTGAACCGAAACCCCGGTCTTTTTGGTATCTTTAATCACTAGGCCACCAATTCCCCTACCTCCTAATAGATCCATTCACACATTTCAGACAATTTACTGATGACAATTGGCCTACAACTGATATTTTTTTAGAAAACCCTTGAAGCACATGTATACCAAGAAAACACACTATCAACCAGAATAGATGTATACAAATAAATGATGTCAACTTTATTATATTTAAAAAAAATAGATAAAAAATCCAGCCGAAAAAAATCTACACCATAAAGACATAAATATAAGACAATATTATAAGACAATATTAACTGTAAACAAAGAAATATGATGTATATAGCCTAATGTGAGTTAAAACAAGTAAACTAAATAAAACAACCCAGTTTCTTTAGAGATGTATACTTGGATTAAAATAAAGTTGCAAAGTTTAAAACACTCAGTATGTGAAAAATTATTAATATGATGCTTTGCAATGCGCAGCCATTTTTGGACAGATAAAGTGGGAGACTTGTGTTATCGTCAGACTTTGAGGAGGAGACATGGCGTGCGTCAGTGAGAATGTGGGAACGGTGCAGGGTTGGATAAAGGTGGAGGTCCACGGCTTGAGACCGGGAGTCAGATTTCAGTATTTCTGAGGGGGCAGATTGAGTGAGGGTGAACTAAGGCTGTCTTTGTTTAGGAACAGTTCCTGAAGGTGCAGCTGAAAGTAAAGTGGAGCAGAGCGGAGCGCGGAGGTTCACTGCGCCGGCAGAGGAGACAGCGCCTCACTGCTTATGCTTCAACACCGTAAACGCGGACACATGATTCACGGAGCTATGCCTTTCATGAGGTGAACTATAATAAATCCATGCTACGAATTAATTTTTGTTTAGTTGCTTTTCAAAAGGATGTTTTTCATGACATCTTTCAACTCTTCTCCTGTCACCAGAGTGCCGCAGTGGTGCTGTTTGTACCTGGCTGGTTTGTTTATTTTCCATCCAGCGGTCGCGTCCCAGCTGCAGGACGGTATGGCAACTTTTCACATTCTAGCATGTTCTTATAAAATAAGTCTCTTGACACACACAAAAAAAACATTTGCACACATTTGCAGTTAAATCATTTGTAGCTCCTTCACGTGATTTGTTGGCCTGTGTTTTGGAAACGATAAAGTTTAAAGTTGACAGAACAACTCGTAGTCTATGATATTGAAACATTTGAACGAATAAGTTGGCGAATGAATGGTATGCATTTTTTATTTATTTAATAAAACCAGAATTTATACACCGGATGACTAAGAGACAGAAAAGATGCATTTTTTTTATTCAGATTCGTTGTTACTACCATGACACGTGTAATTTTTGGTATATAGTCTTGTCTGGAGATGATGCGCTTTCACGCATGGTGTATTGTTTTTTGTTTTGTGCTTTTTGGAACTTTTTAAGTCTAAAAAACCTTAACATAAAGCCCAGTCCCGCAAGCTAGAATGTTTGCGCAGAACGAACACACCCACTTCAACTCTGGTAGTTAAAGCTTTACATGCATGTACAGTGCATCTCTATTTTCAAGTCAAGAATCTTTCATTATAACTGGATAACTTTTTGCAAATGTATGACATGATTGAAAACGTGTCTATTTTTACTAAAAGTTTCCTTATTCGTTTTAAAATTGAATGCAGACAAACAATTATGGCCCCTGTTGATTTTATTGATTTGGTTTTAAAATATAAAGTTTGTCTAATTTTAACTTGAGCGGTAGAAGCCTTGCTCAAGGGCCCAGGCGTGCTGGAATTTGAACTTGTGACCTCATGGGCAGTAGCTTATTGCCTTAACCACTGAGCTGCCACTGTTGTAGGTACTAATATAAGAGACAGGTGTTTTGAGGAGACTTAAGTTTCCTGCTGACCTTAACCCAGTTTTTACCAACTTAAACCATTTTCCAGCCTGTACTATTTAACCAGTCATAGTTTTGAAATATGAGATAACAATCAAAATTGTAACAAATTGTTCATTTCCTAATCCGTTATTCAGAAATTACATTGTTTTTTTAGCATTAAAAAGAAATCCTTTTTTTTTACTAGCATTTACTTTAAAGTTGCATAAACAAAGTTAGACCCATCAGTTAGAAGATTAACCCAAGACTGATATATCCTTGTCTGCATGCCTCAAGGTCAATGCTACTGAGAGATGTCTTGTGATTAAGAATTAAGAATTACATTACATACAAAGGCTGGATTGTATTCAGACTGTGAAATAATGTTGTAAGCTCATAGCAGAGCCGGTTACGATTGACTGGCTTTAGGCAGAAATGAAGCATGCCAACGATATCACATATTTGACCCTACCATATAGAGGTAGCAAGGTTGTGATGTTAAAATTGCTGGTAAAACTTTTTACCAGTGATACAAATGTTGTAACCCCTAAATTGGTAATAAAGTACTCTCGCTAGTGCATAAGAGCATTCCTGATTTACCAACTAAAATAAAGCCTTCCTGAAGCCAGTCGGAGGTAGATTTTTTTCCTTTTGAAAAAAAGTCTTCCCTGATGTAAGGAAGTTGACTCTATTTACATTTTAATAAACTGGATAATAATACTTAATAAATGAGGTGTATCGTACTTAAAAGCAAAATTAAGTCATAGAATACCACATAACATGAGAAATAACAGTTGTGGCAGTTCAGAAGAAGGTGTTACACTACTGATTAAAAGGATGAAAATGAGAGTAAATGAATTGACTCTGAATAGGAGCAAAAAAAATATATAAAGGAAGACAGATAGATAGATGTGAAATAGAACTGTTGGTTAGTGGCTTATTGTTTTTGCTATCATAATAAAAGTTTGATGATCAGTCTTACGAAAAAGAAGTCTTTGTGTCTTTATCTGACGTCAGGCCTTGATGCTTAGTACTGTAGTTTCCGAGCCCTGACAGAGAGTTGTTATATGGTTGACATTTGACTTCTGTAGTTTTATGACTCATCATGCAGGAGAACATAGCAAGCTGTGTTGTGTATTTGCCAAGCAGCCGTTTTGAGTACAAATATTTCCAGCCACAGCTGTAAACACACATGAAATAAAGCCATCACCATAGAAACCACAGTGCTGTAGATTCTTTAGAATGGTGAATTTTTTTTCTAATTCAAATGATGTTTAATTTACATGTTTGCCATCTGCTATAGTGTTAATGGCAGTTCACACAAGCTGCTTGGTGTGTGGTCGGTAAGGTCGTTAGTGTGAGATGTGTGAATCAGTATTTTGAACTTCAAGGTTATGTGTTGCTTTTGCCATAAACGCGCAGCTGTCTTATCAGCAAAACCTTGAATCTTTATATTAATTAGCATTTTTCCCCAAAGTACTGTATTAACTAAGTGTGTATTTCTTCAGTTTTTTGCATTAGTGTGGCACTGCATGTATTTCAGGGCTAAAATGTCCTCACTTGACCTCAGGAAAGTATGAAAACAGTCTTTTAAAAGGGTTCACTATTAGCACTTCTGCTTAGTGTTTTTTAAATCGAATTGGTTAATTAGCATTTAATTCTCTGCCAAGATTTATTTAGAAGACATGTCTAAACTCTAAATTAGATGACTATTTATTATGAAGATAACAGTTCTTACAATATTTAAAGATGCTCAATGACTGTACTCAATAAGCAAACATATCCAATTATTTATTTATGGACCCTGGCTGGGAAACAGGCATGCTGGAATAGAAAAAGGCCTTCCCCAAATTTTTTGTACAAGCTGGAAGCATGTCATTTAAAGTGTATTGTATGCTGAAGTATTAGCATTTCTCTTCAGTGAAAGTAAGTGGTGTACTTACCCAACGCCTGAAAACTGATACTATAAAAATATCAGTTCTCCACCAAACTTTATAGTTGGCAACGATACAGCAAGACACAGTAGTAGTTATGACATTCACCAAACCTATCTCTTTATAAGACTTTAGGTAAGGTTTATATTTTCTCAAATTAGCACCCATTCACATGATAACTTTTTAAATATATCAAGCTTTTTAGGATGATGAGGAAATTGTTAAATGCAACATATGTTAAATGTAACATAAGTAGCTGGAACTGTCTGTACAGCAGATACAAATTAAAATTGTGTACTTGTACTAGTAAGCTGTTTGATGAACATGTGCTGGTATCAGGTTTCATAGAAGGAACCTTCAAAAAGTGCTTGAAGAGGTTGATAAGAAAGAGACTTGTGTGTCAGCCAAAAATAGCTTTAACGATGTCCTTGGTATTCAGTTTCTTGAGGACATTCGGACAGTGGTGGGCCGTCAGCAGCAGCGGTTTCTTCTCTGCTTGCCCTATAAAAATGTTTTTCACCAATGTTTTATTTATATATTCATTTTTTTATTAGTTTAATTTTCACAAAACTGTCTATCATTAGTTTTGTTGATGTTGAAATGAAATCCTATTTTGTATATACATTTCTTGGTAATACTACAGGTAGACATTATTTGTCTGATTTGTCATCACTGGCCATTTAATACTGACTGTGTAATAATTTTTGTTGGTTACATTAGTTGAGGTGTACACTACAGCGACCCCATGTCCTAACATCTTGAGAACATTTTCTAATATCCTGTTACCTGTTTATTCTTAGTGAACATGCACTATTGGTTTATGGTGGCCTGAACCATAATTCCTAAAGAGTGTCTCAAGTTTAAATGATAAAAATCTGTGTTTGAAACATTGTGGTTTCTCTGTAGCTCCACAGACATCTTCCCCCACAAAAACATCTGGAACAGGTGCAATGTCAGTTGTGCTGCACCATCTCAAAGTAATTTTACCTACACATTCATATTGTGTGCTAATAGATAGGCCATGTATTTTAGGGCTTGTATATATTTCACAAGTTCTCAGGCAAGTGGACATCATAACAAATTGTTTAACAAGCCACATATCCTCTTGTTGTCAAGTGAAAACAGTGACTGTTTTTGTTCCACTGCCTGCTGGGTATATGATCTCAACAGAACGCCAAAACAAGAGCAGTGGAAAGCACAGCGCCATGTGAATCAACATGGCAGGGAAGCTAATTTTAAAAAAATACAATTTGTATCGGTGTTGATGTAATGACAACAGATAAAAGAAAAAATGATTATGGGAGTTTTTTATAATCCACATGATAGATCATAGACATTTAAACTATAAAGATTAAAAACTTTTAGACAATTACCATTTACTGTGTTCTGTTACTTTAGGAGTGTCTAAATTCCAGCCCACAGGACAAAACCATTCTGTAAATGAATTTCAAAGGACCCACAAATTATCTACTGAAATTGATATGTCGCTTTCCAAGCATCAACCAAAATGACAACACAAAATTTTCCAGCAAATTTGGTAGTAACAATTTTCAGGGATGTAAAGGTTATCCATCAGCCCTGGCAATCACACATTTTAAAAAAACTAAAAATGTTTTCCTTTGCATATACCACTCTGCCAAATTGGATTAGAGTGCAGGGTCAGCTATGATACAGCACTCCTGGAGCAAAAGCGGTTAAAGGTCTTGCTCAAGGATCCAATAGTGACAGGCTCAGTGGCGGAGGGAAATGTGTCCATGTCTTCCAGGTTTTTCTTGGCAGTGGTGAGACTTGAACCCAAGTCTTTCTTTTTTTATTGCTAAATAAGCAAATCCTCTCAGACACAAAATCTACTGAAAAGCATTAAAAAATGATGGGGGCTATTAGAAGTACAAGAAAGTCCAAATGTCCAAAATTCTATTCAGTTCTCTGAATAATTCAGATGTTCATTGGCACACTTTGAATGTGCATTTACATGTGCTTTTCTTCAGCAGAGGGAACATAGTTTGTTACTGTAATTGTTTTCTTGGTTACTATGGTCACAACTGCTTTGAAATCATTGAGAAGATCGTCCTGTATAGTTATGGGCTGTTTCCTCACTATTCTCATGACCATTGAAACTCCATGAGATGAGATCTTGCTTAAGATCCCAGACAAAATATTTTATGTTTCTTCAATTTTCAAATAATTTTATAAAATAAATTTTGTCATCAAGCTGCTTCATGATGGAATTGAAGATAAATCTGGCCTCATGTTGATGTACAATCTTGTCCCTGACATCCTTGGTCTTTGATCTTTGGTCTTGGCCATGGTGGAAATCTGTAGATGGGTATTTTGGCATAGATTCCCATTTTCAAATGTGCTCTTAATCTTTAATCCTTAAACCTGAAGCAAAGAGGTTTAAAAGTCTTGTTCAGTGGCTCAAAAATTGCAGCCCAACAGTGGCCACCCAGTGGCCCACCCACATCTTAATTATAGCATAATGCTTTTTTAAAAAAATGTAAATGTTTTTTAAATGTGTCATAGGAATTCTATTCATCCAGGGTGTACCTCTGCCTTTGTGTCCTGTGATTTGCTCCAGCAGACCTCCTTGGCCCTAAGCGAGTATACAAGATGAATAAATGAATATACACCACTGCATTTGCGACCACAAACATACATTCACGATATTCACAAGCTGATAGCTGTAGTAAGAGATACATTATACATATTATTACACAAGTTATTTCATGATTAAAATAAAGTCGACAAATCTCCTGACATTAATTACACCAGTATATTATACGATGCCAATAATAAGCTATCACAATAAAATACACAGTTGCAAATTGTAAATAACAGTTTTCTACATAAATGTTTAGTTTGCCATATTGTAATACAGATGTTACTGCACTGGCAGGCCCCACTGTGGTGCATCAGGTGATCATACTAAACCCTTTGTAGACTTAATCCATCTTCGACAGTTTTCTTTTCCTCACTGTTATTAACAGTACCCTATACTTCAGCCACTCTCATTTCTTTCATGTTCCCACTCACTCAGCATGATTCAGAGGAAGCTTTACTGCCTTTAGTGTATAGTGTTGCGTAGATTCAGTGTAGGTGGGCTGTGTCATATCCTGTTTTTTCCTATCTGAAAAAATGCTGGAAGTCCCCCTATTGTGTAGCAGAAACTCAAATTTTCCGAATTTTTACCCAACGAGATAAAAACAATCCATAACTATCCCAGTATTCTATGTGGAGCAGTGTCTGTTTAAATCTAAGTTCATAATGACTGCACTCATACCGTCCATAAATTTGTTGTCTGCATTTCCTAGATAACTTTTATTCTCCGTATTCATTACGAATTTCGATCAAATAATTTTTTTAATCAATCTATAAGCTTGTTTATTTATACACAAAAATTCGATTACTGTATAGTTTATTTTTTACAGCACACTACACTGATAAATGTCCATAGGAGTGTGTGTGTGGTGACCCTAAAATGGACTGGTGACCTGTGTACGGTGTACCCTTTCTGACATTCATGCTTTAGAGAGCTGGGATAGGCTTCAGCAGACCCCTTTGACACCAAATTTTTGAATTAGCTGGTATAGAAGGTGAATTAATAAATGAACAAATAAATGGATGCTTTAAATAATATAAAATGAATTCGCAAACAAGGTTGCCAATAATTACTGATTAACATCCATTTTTAATATTGATTTCTGATTAAAGTTATTAAACTCATGCCTGTAATAATTGTAGCAATAAGATGATATATCTACTGTAACACTGGCCATTTTATAGAAATAATTCTATAATTTAACTATTATAAAGCACAGCACGGTGGCAAAGTGGTTAGCCTCACAACAAGAAGGTCCTGGGTTTGAATCCCGGGCTTGGGGTCTTTCTGTGC
>JAOTQW010000036.1:5093677-5113339 GCA_026260075.1 Sisor rabdophorus | reverse complement strand
ATACTTCTTTGACAATGAAACGTTCATGTATTCATTCATCTTTTAACCTGCTTATTTCTTATTTCCTAGCTCAGGGTTGCGGGGTCCTATGTATCCCAGCATACATAGGGCAAGAAGCAAGAGTAAACCCTGGACAGGTTGCCACTCCATTATAGGGCCACACATAGACAAACAACCACACACACTATCAGACTTACTCCTATGGGCAATTCAGAATTACCAATTAACCTGATGTACATGTTTGTGGAGTGTGGGAAGAAAGTCCACACAGAAATACCTGGCGATTGAATCATGACCTTCTTGCTGTGAGGCAAACACGCTAACCACTACACCACCAGACCACCTGACAATAAAACAATATTTACTATAAGTGGATGTTTGGCTATAGAATCCAGCAAAAAATGAACAACCACATAACGAACAACCACATAACGAACAACCACACACTCACACTCCTGTAGGCACATTAGAATCACCAATCAACCTAATGTGTTTTTGGACTGTGGGAGGAAACAGGAGAACCCGGAGTAAACCAACGCAAGCATAGGGAGAACATGCAAACTGCACAGAAAGTCCCCTTGCTCCGGAATTAAACCCTGGACCTTCTTGCTGTGAGGCAAACATCACACCACCGCACTGCCCCAAACAGAAAGGCCCCAGAATTGAATCCCGGACTGTCTTGCTGTGAGGCAACAGTGTTAACCAATAAGACTAAGTTTTTATGTTATTAAAAATTTTCTGTTGTATATGTAAATGGTGGCCCTAGACTTCTTTATTATTTATTTATTCAATCTTCTATACCCACTTTTTTTCCTAACTCTGGGTTGTGTGGGTCTGCTGGAGCCTATCCCAGCACACATGCGAAATGCAGGGGTACACCATGGACCGGTCACCACCGGGCACCCACTCTCTCCTACGGATAATCTATAATCACCAATCAAGCTAATGTACATGTTTTTGGTCTGTGGAGGAAAAACAGAGAAGCCAAAGTAAACACAGAAAGACCTCCTACCTGGGAATCGAACCTGGGACCTTGTTGCTGTAAGGCGACCGTACTACAGTACTTTATTTATTTATTTGTTTGTTTGTTTATTTATTTTAGCATATATTTTACATCAAGCAAACGACTTATATCTTAAGATAAATACAGTTTTGAAAAAATATATATATAATCGCATTCCAGCATCTTATATTCTTTTGAGTAGTTTCATAAGCTCTGCTGTTTGGGGCTATAACGGCATGCACAGTACGCATGCGCACTCCCGTACTCTGGGCAAGCCCTACTTTAGTAGGCGGCCTGTGTGTGTGTGTGCGCGTGTGTGTGTGCGTGTGTGTGTGTGTGTGTGTGTGTGTGTGTGGGCGCGCGTGCTTGTGTGCGTGTGTGACAGAAGAAAAAGCCGCAAACACGTTGATGTAGAGTTATCTGTCCGGGGGAGATGTTCTCATGGAGCTGGTCACACCGACAGCGTCTCGTTTGCGTTTGACTTCACCATGTACTTTAGGACTTCAATAAGATGCGTGTGTGTTGCCAGATAATCATTTTGCTTCTAGCCTGCAACTTCTACGCTTTTATTTATACCCAGGGTAAGTGTGTTTTAGTTAGTGTGTTGTTTTTAACACTCGAATGTGGTGTGTTATCCGTTAAGGAAAACGGTGTGATGAAAAAACACATGCTTGTGAATGGAACAGTGAAGCGCTTTGTGGATTTACAGTTTCCGTTTCGGGAAAAACTCTCGGCTACTTTAAGAGGAAGAACTTAGTGATTTCTTTTATTATCTGTTGTTACAATTGCAGTTTTAAGTTTGACACTATAAAATGATTGATATATGACAGTAAAAATGGTTTAGAATAAATAAGTATTTGGTTTTAATTTTTTTAAGTGTATGATGGCGGAGTTTATGGCCGGTGTCCGTTATTCTTGTCGTCATTCCTCCGAAAAGTTTTCCCCTTTACTGACAACTTAGCCAGAAAGTCCAACCTTAACCAAGATGTAAAATACAAATACAAAAACTAAAAACAAAGTGAAACCCAAAACATTTATCCCTTTGTTGTCTTTTTATAATGTAACAACTGCAATCGCTTGTATCCCTCGGTTCCTGCTGCCTTCACGTGTGGCATCGGAATGACTATAAATAAAAGTGTCCGATCACGAGTCCGGCATGAATGTAGCTTTAAGTAAAGATTATACATCAAAATGTATGTTGATTATTATTCAAGGCTGTTATTATTCTAGTATTCTTTTTACTTTTATCATTAAGAAAGAAAACGTTTACTTTAACAGTCTGATCGCCGGTTCTAGATCGATTTACATGTACCTTAATGAATGCATTATGCAATAGATAGATAGATAGATGAAGCGCTTGAAGGTGGCATTGGAGCCACATTATTTGTCGTGGTAAGATGTTAAGGTAGGGAAAATGTTTCTATTCGGATGTTGGATATTATTGTATAGATTTCATGTGCGTTTAAAAACATCTAAATAAATACAAAGTAAAGTAGTATGTCCTATTATGCCTAAGAAGGACATTGAGAGAAAGAGACAGAAGTAGATATAGAGACAGTGAAACATCTAGGGAGAGACAAACTAAGAAAGATAGGAAGAGATAAATATAGATAATTAGAGAGCTAGGGAGTAAAACAGAGAGAGAGAGAGAGAGAGAGAGAGAGAGAGAGGGAGAGCAAGACAAATAGAGACCAAGAGGCAGGGAGTGAGATAGAAAGAAAGAGACAGGGAAAGAGAAAGAGAAAATGAGAGAAACAAAGACACAAAAAGATTGACCGAGCAACAGAGACCGAAAGAAAGAAAGAAAGATAGAAAGACAAAGGGGCAGGCACAAGGGCAGACAGAGACAATGAGAGAAAGAGACAAAATATTGTCAGAAAGAGAGAGAGAGACAGAGAGAAAGAGAGGAAGACAAAGAGACAGACATAGGGAAAGAGAGACAGAGAGAAAAAGAGAAAGATTACAGTTGCTTGTAACAGTAAGGTGTTTACACTATGACATTTTGCTCACTGCTCCATTTGATCTGCTCTGTTTGTGTTTGTTTTGCGTGCTGTTGTGAAACAAATGGCAGTTTGGCAACGTGGAAGCCTAAGAATTTCTGTATTTTTTGTATTTCTGTATTTATTTATTTAATCTAAAGGGGGACGAATATTTTAAATATCATCATTTCCAGGCGGTATTTCACCATTTTCACTGCTGGGTGTGTCAGCAGACATTTAATAGACACAAAGAAGCTTGTACTTTTGTTATATATACATTATTACATTTGCATATCCCGGCCTTTAAAGTTTGTGTCTGAGCAATAGGTTATCCTTGATACCATACCTCTGGAGCAGAGAATGTTAAGGGCCTTGCTCAAGGGCCCAACAATGACCGTGCTGGGACTTGAACCCTGACCTTCCGTTTTACAATACCAAACCTTAATGAATTCCAGATTTGTTTTAAATATTTGTTTTTGACTTTTTTATTTTAATACCGCTCAATATCTATCCATGTTAATCCTATTTATAAAATATTTAGTAAATTATTTTATTATTTTTAATGACTGCTCCAGATATCAGACTTTTCTGCACCAAGCTTCTCCTATGTATGTCTGGTCAAGTAGCTTCTTATGTTGTACCTATTTGAAGTGCTTTTTTTCCGGCATAAACATCTGTAAGCGATTTAGTCTTCCTTCAAATGAGATTCGGGACTCGGAGGGGTTGGGGGTTGGTTTGAGAGGTGGCACTGAAAGGCACACTCTGCTAAACAACTTGAGTTCTTTACACGGTTCACGGTTTGAGCACTGCAACAGAAATTATGCAGGTTTATAATATATCAAGGTTATTTAGGTCATGTAAGACAGAAACATATCTTTCAATCCTGGGACAATGTGTATGCATTGGAAAATGTCTTGTCCAGGCTTCTCTCTCTCTCTCTCCCTTTCTACCAGCATTATTGGCATGAAAATATAAACCCATATCGACCTGTAAAGTGTCTTCCGCCGCAAACACTCAGTATAAATAGAATAGTGTTCATCAATAAATGATGATGCAAGACTTTATATCAAACATGCAATCAGCTTTTAAAAGTCTTATGCGTAACATATATGTTCTTAAATCATACACAATTATAAAAATGCATTTGTGACTAACATGAACGTGGAATGCAATTATTTACTTTTCTTAGCTGTGGTACTTCCAGCACCCTACTTTTAACAAGCATAACGAGTGATGCAGCAGTAAACGTAGGAGTAAGCTTATGTTAAAGATCCATAATGCAACGACATAGGGAATGAATGAATGTTCGTGTTGTTAAACAGTTAAACACCAACAAAATACAAATTCTCTTAAATACCCTTTATCAATAATAAAATATTTACAGTAGAGTGTTAATAAGCCACAAATTGGAGTGATTATAAAATGCTTTCAGTAGCTTTTTTGAATGGTTTATTGTTTAAACAGTTTATAATTAAAGATTCAAAACATAATCAATAGTTGGAACATTCAATACACTATCGCGTATAGTTAGTTGAATTGATATTTTTACACAGCCCTACATATGACGTGTACATTTCTGTTATAATTACAATGCAGGAAACTGAAAAGTTTGACCCAAGTATCATACTGACAGTTTTCTGTCTACGTGTTCAGAATCCCACGGCTTCTGCTATAATTTTTTTGTATTTGTTCTAGCGGGTGGATATTTGAATAAGGACCCTCAGCTTGTCAGGATTAGGAGGCGGTCTTACGTAACGGGGTTGGACACAGCTTTCGTTTGATCCGGTGCCAGCCGATCTGTTGAGCAAGTCCAGCAGTCACGCTCTGTATCTAAACACATGCAAACCATTGCATTTCATTCACTGTGTCCTCTCTTCCTTCAGCATGGTTGAGTACGACATGTCTATGGCGTGTCTTTTTTTCTGATGTCTTGTTATTAAATCTGAAACCGCAGTGTTTTTCTGCTCCGTATGAGAACTAACGTGTTTCTCGACATCTGCCGAATAAAAGTGAGAACTCCAGTGCCTCAGAGCTGAGCTAACACGCAGCATATACATCGTAAAACACCTGCAGTACACATGTGTGAACCTCCACAGCCTGATTCATGTTATGAGCACATCTTTCTGCCATCTTCACCTACATGGTGTGTAAATCATAAGAATGCCATGGGTTTAATTTATCTAAATATTATTTGGATATATAAATTATATCCAGCACTGATGTACAGTAGCTTTTGTTATTTGTAACATTCTTTAAAGAAAAGACTTAAAATTACACTTTTTGAACTCAAGATCACTACAGGCTCTCTGTCATAATAGGGTCCTAAGAAAATAAGCGATTCCTAAAGTGTGTTGGGGCATGTGTTGGCCAGGTTTGGAATGTTTGTTAGCTTCCCCTCTTTAGATCTTCACTAAACTGACCATGAATAAGCTTTTTTTTCAGAAATTCTTCTAAAGCCACTGTCCATTAGCTGATCAAAAGCATATCTCTATTTACTCAATGCTGAGATTTGTAGGTATGAAGCCGCTTATTCCCTAATTTGGAGTCACAGGGTTTTGCTGGAGCCTATTCCAGTTTTCTAAGGGTGAAGAAAGGAAGGGTACACACTCGACAGGTCGCCAGTTTATCACAGGGCCAAATACACCCACTCCTATGTGCAATTTAAAGTCACCAATCACCGATACAATATATATAATACAATATAATATGATACAATTTAACATGTTACAATACAACACAATACAATATATCACGATACATACAACATGATACAATTATAATGTGATAAAATATAACACAAAGGAAAGTAATTATAACTGAGATTTATTCAAATAATTTGTCAACAGGAATAATTTAATCTAAAAGTCTAATCTAAAAATCTGTGCTTCAGTTATTTTTAGCAATGTTAATTTACAGATACATATTAGGCTACTTTATTCAGTTTTATTTCTGGAAAGCTGCTTTGACTTAATCTCTGTGATAAAAAATGAGGGTGAATTATATTGACTTAAGTGTCAAAATAATGTGGGAAAAATTAATGTGCAAGAGGTCCTGAGAATCACTAATGAATATCATGTAAAATCAGTACTGTCGTTCCTTATTCACAGTTTGAATGTTCCTGGATTAAAATGTAAATTAAAATGCCAGAGTGCATTTATATGCGATTTTAATATCCCTAATTGATAGATGCTTCCCTGATTCTGGAAAATTACAGACAACATAATTATTCAACTATATTTGTTTTATCACCTTGGGTCTCAAACATATTATAC
This sequence comes from Sisor rabdophorus, assembly GCA_026260075.1. Classification (NCBI taxonomy): domain Eukaryota; kingdom Metazoa; phylum Chordata; class Actinopteri; order Siluriformes; family Sisoridae; genus Sisor; species Sisor rabdophorus. The sequence continues at coordinate 5,107,085 of JAOTQW010000036.1, read as the reverse complement.
ACTTAAACGCTAAATACATCCACTGATCAAAGACCAGCTCAGTTTTCTAAAAGCTTGGCTTAGTGACATTAAAGCCTTGACTGAGGTTCCATTTTCAGAAAAAGAATTGAGAGGATCGGAATGTTTATTATTCCATTCATTATTCGTTCTTCCTTCTAAACGCAGAGCTGCCGAAGCGGAATGCAAGAGTATAAACAGACAAGACACGACCATTCAACAAAGTACATTTTTATGACTCCACAGCTAGTAAAAAAGGGGATGTCATTTCAGCCATTCAGCAGCTAAAAGGCTATTCAAATTTGGGCTTGTAGCAATTATTGCCTTTTTTACTTTATAAAGTCATGAAGCCGTATGCTGTTCATTTCAGTCTAGTGGCCGGCGTTAAGTGGTCATAGAGCGAATATTAGAGGGAAGGAAGAGAAAAATGAACACAAACAGGAAGTGCACTGGCAGGAAATTCAAACCATGTTTTCAGCCCCATAATTTTACTTTTCATCAGCTGAGAACACTTGTGCAGATTATTCTATTTTAGACTTTGTTTGTTACAGAGCAAAGATTCTTTTTATCCTAGTTTTGGCTCAAGCCCAGCTGTCTGTTTTTCATGATTGGAAGTAAGGAGGAACATTTTGACGTGCAGTGTGACTCGAATGAACCATGACTGGTTTGGAGAAGAAACAGCCAGGACCTGGTACTCACACCCTCTTATTAAGCCCAGCAGATGTTTTAGTCTGGACCTCGTGACCCTAATACTATGGCATAACAAAGAAAAACCTGTTTAAAAGGAAACAGTTTAAAAGTGTGTGCGCTAAAATTTCCTTAGCCAATCAAATAACAGCACTTTGAGCACAGGGCTAGAATACATAGCCCAGCTTTGCATAGAACTCTAAAAACAACTTTTAAATATAGATTAAGTCATTTTAAAAACTACAAAAGGCAACATGTCTTGCCTTGTAATGATTGGGCAAGAAGAGCGCTTACTCTTTTCTGATATGGTGGGATATATATTTCACTTTAACCACTACAAATTTTGGATTAATCTTTTAAAATACTGAACACCTTTAACTTTGACTGAAACAGCCTTTTTTTACTTGGCAGGAAAAAATAAGGGCCTCTTTGGCTTTCTATTTGTTGTATTTTTACCATGTGTACCGTATCACCATATATTGTAATATATTTTTCCTGACATTTGAATGAATGTGTATATTATTGACTGGGAGAAAACGGCACTCAAGTTGAAACTTTATGAATTTTAGGCTAATATATTTGTATGGGTGCCGTAGTTAGACTGAGGATTCAATATGGCAACACTGACCTGTTTGGCATATGGGCCTAATTGGTTTGGTGTACCTTTAACTTGGACCACAGGTTGGAAATGATATTCTAAGTTAGCCCCAAAAGAAACTTTACCCTACACACCCTTCCTTCTTTAGTGTCTGCCCAGAAATCCAACCCCCGAAATCAAACATTGCGGTCACATGCTCAAACTTAACCACACAATAACTGTCCACAAGAAAAAAAAAAGCTCTTTGTAATTATCTGCAAAAATTATGGCTAGTGACTGAGGATAATGTGGTCTGGTGTTGATTGTTATATATAGAGGTCAGCAAAAAAACCCTGTACAGCTTCCAAAACGGTGGGTTAAGCATGACACAAGCATCATTTAGTGACTGAAATAAATGCTTCTGATTATAGATGCAGTATGGCATGGTAGCAAGTCTAAAAAACAGTTCTGCCCTTTTTTAAAGGAATATAAAATAAATATTTTAAATCTTTCTACCTTTATTAATAGCACATGAGGGAGCTGGGTTGCAGAGTCTGAAATTGAATGGAAGAAAAACAGCATCTTTCAAAAAACTTTTGAATTTATTGTTTAAACTTTATTGTTTTTAAATGTTTTACACTAATGTCTGGATGTTTTTATGCATACACACACACTTACATACCAACACATACATACCAAGAAACACTATTTGCATTAATTTTAGAATTAAATTGAGATAATGACAAACAAGAACAGCATAAATCAGAGGACCATTTGTAATAATGATAAGCAAGTGAACTTTCTCGATATCCGTTATATCTTCAATAAATTTTATGTATTTTAATATAAAAGAAAACAACATTGTGTTTTAATTTGTGTCATTAGCCTAATCACTGTGTGTATGCAGGCTTTCTTCCGAGAGTTACAACAAGGAATTTTACTTTCTTCCTCATAGCTGCACCTCAGAGTGCCTACAGGAGGAAACAGCATGGTCTTGCTGTAGCAGATGTCCATTTCACACCATGGAAGGCACGTGTCACACAGTCTGATTGATAACGGCCCATATGTGGGCATCACAGGGAGTCTGGTGGCTTTGGAGCAGCTTGAGCTCATCGGCTGGCTCCATACAGAGAGAGACAAAGTTTGAGCAGGCGGTGTCTTTTAATCAATGCCTTTAATCTAAAGCGTCTGTGTTGCTGTGACTGACAAACAGCGAAAAGATGTTTTTTCTGTAGCACTGCTTAGGCTCTAACAGGATTTAACAGCGACGTTCAGCAGACTATTGTCAGTCATTCGGGAGGCTTTGTTGTCAGAGCGTAGTGCTTTTCACTTTCTTTGTATTTAACTGTCATTTAGGACAACAGGCAATCTGATTGCAGTGCATTAACCGCGAGCTGTGTTTCACTAAAAATTACTTCGCTCATTTTATCCGTTTACTTCTCTATTGTTCTTCTGCACCCCCCTCCAAGTGTCAGTGTGTGTCTTAACAGCTTGAAAGGATTACCTCAGACCCCATGCTGCCCACTAATACATCAGTTTTCATCTGCAAAGTCATCAAGAGCACATGTCCAACCGGGAAGCCTGGAAACCTCATTTCATCTGCCTCATTTTGTTGTTGTTTTTTTATTTATTAGTTTATTTATTATTTGTTACCACTTCATTATGGAGCCTATCCTAAAAAACACTTAAATTAGAGTGGTAATAAACAACAGTTGACACACCAGTCTATGACAGGGCATCATACATTCACACCTGGGGATGTATGATGATAACTTACCTGCCAGTATAATTTAAAAAGGTGGTGTGTTTAAATACATAGGGCGGCGCTGTGGCATAGTGGTTAGCATGGTCGCTTCACAGCAAGAAGGTCCCGGGTTAGATTCCTGGGTTTGCATGTTCTTCCTGCGCTTGTGTGGGTTTACTTTGGGTCTTAAATTGCACATAGGAGTGAATGCGAGTGTGTGTGGTTGTTCGTGTATGTGTAGCCCTGCGATGGACTGGCGACCCTATGCCTCCTGCCCTATGTACGCTAGGATAGGCTCCAGCAGACCCCTGTGACCTCGAGTTTAGGAATAAATGGGTATAGAAGATGAATGAACTAAATAAGTAAATATATAGTATGAATAAAACACATAATGATTTTCTTGCAAGAACCTTGCCATCACATGCTATTTACTTAATACAAGAATATCTCAATGATATTATGGATCAAAAATGTAAATAAATGACTTATTTTAGTATCTTTTTAATTACAAAATATTTCAATTACTTTTTCACAGTCTTATGGCTAAAAAAGAGAGGCTCTGGAAGAACTGCTTAGGTGTTTCACAGATCTTCTAGAATTAATTTCTTATTTCGTAAATGTTATTCCGGATGCTTTTTTTCTAATATGACTAATATGACTTCTAATATGACTTCTGTCAGCTGAATTATGCTCTTTGAAACACTTCAAGAATTTGTAATGGTTTTCGAAACATACCAATAAGTTGTAGTTCTTGACTTGGACTCCAGGCATTTGTCGGATGTGCTCGACAAACACAGAGGCCCTACATCTCCATTTACAGTACTTAGAGGATCTGCTGTTAGGTCAGGTTGCCAGATAAAACATCTTCTGAGGACTTGTGGAATCCCTGCTATGACAGTTCAGCTAAGATTTTAAGACAATTATTTAAAATATAATTCAAAATAAAACTAAAAGCCTATAGTGGATTATTTTGTTTTCTTTATGCTGTTAACATGCATTCCACACACTTCCTGATTCTGATCAAAATAATCAGAAATGTGGATGTGCCACTTTAAGACATATGCATTTAAGAAAATGTGTAACACACAAATAATGTTTTGAATCCATTTTTCAATCCTTCTGCTTTTTCGCCTGAATAACACTGTTACCCTGTGGTATCTCCCTCGGTAGGCTTTTTTACTGTCTACAAGAATAGCTCACTGGGTCTCTATGTTTTCTACCTCCTATTGTCCACCTGGTTAAGCTTTGACAATAAATGAACATGTTATGATAAATGCATGTAGATGTTTTCAGGCCGGGACTTGAACAGATGGGATTTTCTTTTTAAACAAATTTTTTCCAATGGCTTAACTTTGAAATTAGTCACACCCACACATATGCATCCTTTAAAGAAAATTCCAGATCTTCACAATTTACCCTTGCAAAGTCCATGACTGACCAATTGTCATGTTGTGGTTATAAAATGTCACATTTTGTTGCCAGCAGGTGGTGCTAGGAATATAACTGAATATGGGTGTTTAGCACTTTCTGTTTCTTGGCAAAGCATCAAAATTTGTTAAAACAGGCCCTTTAACAAAAACCTGTAGATATTAGATCTAAAATAGCATAAGATTAAACTGGACAAATTTTGTGTTATTTTGAATAAATCGCCATAGGAGAAGTTCAGGGCGGCGTGGTGGCGCAGTGGTTAGAACCGTTGCCTCACAGCAAGAAGGTCCTGGGTTCGAATCCCGGGCACGGGGTCTTTCTGTACGGAGTTTGCATGTTCTCCCCGCGGGAATAAGCGGGTAAAGTTCATAAGACACCCAGAAATGGCATAAAATTTGCTACAAAATATAAATTATACTTAGGTAAAATATAACTCTAGGTGTAATCTATTAAAAGTTAAAAAATGGTGCTATCAAGCTACATTGCCAAACCCACTTGTGAAACCCATGTCAAATGTAAATTATTGCCATTTCTGGGTATTGTAATATTAAAAAAATTACTGGTAATAAAATTTTATGATAATTGTATTAATCATGTGACGAGTAATTGTACGAATCATTTGTCCACCAAGGTGGTGCAGAGACGTAGTGGTTAGCACGGTCTGTAAAATGAATCTCTGGCCCTACGTGCCCTGGGTTGGTATAGGATAGGCTCCAGCAGATCCCCGTGACCCTAAGTTCGGAAATAAGCGGGTAAAGAAGATATATGATTTGTCCACCTGCCACTTGTAAATTCTGTATCAGGGGTATATGCAGTATGTGAACCATCTGGGAATTGTACTTGCATCCTTCTTGTTAAGTCCAACATGTTAAACAATGCCTCCAGCATCGACCTAATATTATCTCGACACTATGCTAAATAGTGGATATATTCTAAATAGGGCCAATTCATCTTGGTGCCACTCTGACTGGAAATAACAATCTCTAATATAATTTTTATAACCCTCCTTATTAGCGAGCACTAGAAAGCCTGACACGGACAACCTTTTTGATTTTAGGGCAAGTAAATACATACATACTAATTATAAAGGTGCAATTTTTACAATTTTAATAAGACAGTCACTGCCACCGCAAGAGTTGCTAGGTATTTTGTCAACTTAGAGATCAGTTGTAATTTATATGGCCAAGACTGGATATTAACCATCCTTCTCTCAGAATCAGCAGAAAAATGCAGAATCTTGCCAGAGCAGAAGACTGCAGCATCAGTTTGGCCTGAATGCTCTACTGCACCTTCAATTGTGTTATTAAAATGGCAGCTTGTTAAAAGTGCTGGGCAGCAACACAAAAGGAAACCAGATTGTTCTTCTGCCTGTAACAGTGCAAAAGCCCCTCAAGCAGAAATTTCTTAATTACACTCAGCAAGATCCAGCTTTAGCTATGCAAATCTTTACTTGAAAGAGAATAAAGCAAGCTTGTCTTAAATAATATTTGCCATTTTCTTTGCAAAATGCTAGGTAGGTCTAATAGAAATCAGGTAATTAGTTTCAACAAGAATCTTTTTGAAATGGTTATTTTGCAGTTGCTTCAAGTTCATGCAAACATCTGATTTGGTAATATTCGTGCTTTCGGCATAATCAATTCGGCATAATCCAGCATGCTTAAAGTATAACAAAATGTTCTTGCATCTATCCTACCTGAAATTATGAATAATTAATTATAATAAATGATGTAAAGTTCAACAGGCTATAAGTTGTTTCCTGGGATTACAGGTGAAATACAGTGATGTCTTTATCTGGTTAAGACTCCATATTTTATTATAAACATTTGGTTTGACTTGAATGTGCGCCTGAAAGCTAAGAAAACCCTAGTTTAAATAAATAACAAATTAATTTTTTTATTTGTCACATACATGGTCAAACACCATACAACATATAGTGAAATGTTTGTCTTTGCATATCTCACCCTGGAAGGTTGAGATCAGAGTGCATGGTCAACCCTGAGCAGAAACATACAGCGCCCCTGTAGCAGGAAAGGTTAAGGGTCTTGCTTAAGGTCCCAACAGTGTCAGAGTTGGCAGTAGTGGGGTTTAAACCCCAGTCAGTTAATAATTTGAATAAAAAAAAATAGTGGCACTTTCATTTAAAATGTGCATCTAAAAGCAATAAAAATGCCTTTTCTGGCAACCATTTTTGTTAGTTCTAATGTAGGTCCCATCATAACTCAGATGGTACCATAGCACTATCTTGCTTAGTCTTAATACCACAGATTTACTTGATATTTATATTTTTAAAGTTGTTAAATGTTCATTCCATTGTATCACTTGTATCTGTGGCCACATCCTTGAACACTAAGCTTTGGTAATCTCTTCATTTGCTCCCTTCATGGCTTGGGGGCATGACATTTTGACCGTACAATCTGTGAAGGAATGCAAATGTCTGTGTTTCTCAAGCTTAAGCAGAGATAGTCCAGAAACAAATGTCCCTCAGGACTGTGGACCTTTTATTAGCCCTCTTCTCTGAAATAAACCCATAGGAGTCTGACATATCAGAGGCCAATGTGTCTGCTGTTTCTCATGCAAAAATTTTGGAGTGCAAATACTATCCAGAGACATGGTGGCTTCTGTGGAAGTTTCCCGGGTATTGACTAAAGTGCCACAGCCTTTATGCACCTCTTACTTTTTACCTCTGGTTCTAACTCTGGTTCTAATTAGGTTTTGATTGGTTTTGTTGGTCCTCACAGAGAGCATCCCTTTTAAGTTGGCTTTAATTTCTGCCAGAGATATCTGCTTGTCGGGACATCAAATGCACACTTTCACATCCACCCTATCTGCAAGAGGCTTGTAAGTGTTACACCCCTCCCATCTCTTCCTGTACCGCTTGAACGCTGCAGGACCCCCTCTTTCCACTTTGCTAAAACCATGCTTTGGGAATGGGAGGGGTGGAAAGAGGGGCTTCCTGTGGCTTGTAGAAAAAGTGGCTGGATTTAGATGTTTACATGAAGAACTTGCTTCAGGGGGGTGGGGTCACAAAGGGAGAGGGCCGAATTTAGGGGGGTCATGTAGGAGAATTCCTTTGATGTGGCTAGTGGGTGGCATTATAACTTCTCTTTCAAAAACAAGGACACAGTAGCGGGCAAGCCTAAAATGCTAGCACATGTGAGGCTCACTTAGGAGATAATGCACAACCTCTTTTCTGTGGCTCAAAAACTTGTTGCAATTATTGCGGACAAGCACAAAGCACTGATCTCTGGAGTGTTTTTAAGGGTCTAGGCTGTCCACGTTCTCTTGGCAGCCAGGGTATTTGATTCTGTACAACAGTGACTCCTGTTAGAAACTTCTGTTCAAATAGTCACTAGCAGTCTTGCTAGATGGGCAGTGTTAAGTTCTTCACTTGTTGAATGTGGGTTCATCACGTAATTAACAGCAGGCTCATACTTTTTAAGGAATCGGATAATCCATGACCAAAAACTAAACTATTTATTAAAGATAATAGATCTTCTACTACTATTCTTATTATTCATATAATACCAGATAAAAAACAGCCTGTTGTTAAAGGTAAATGTTTTTTGAACATTGCAAATGGCCAACCTTTTGAAGAAAGGTTTCAGATCGATGGGTATGATTAAGCTTTCACTACTTGTTTAATAGATTTAGCAATTTTAAACAATATTGTCTTAATTAGTGATAGGCACAAGGGTGGGAATAAGAGTTTCCAGAAGGTATGTTTCCCTTGACATACAAAGTTGTCACCAGTGTTAGCTCATTACAAAAAGCTGTTTCTCTATCAGGCTTTAAGTGGAAACGCATCCTGCACTTTTTCTTCCCTGATTGCGTCTGACTGTTTCAGACACATAACTCTTTGCGATAGAATCCATTTCCAGTCCAGACACTCTGCAACAGACCCCCATGACTCTCTTTAGAGCTGGTGATGTCACTCAAGCCCGCACTTAGCTCTGAACAATCCTAGCCTGCGCTTTACTCCTCCTTACATCGTCTGAAGAGAAAAGAGACAAGTAAAAGACAGACAGGACAAAAGAAAAGAAACAGATCGAATCACACTGATGAAAGGCTTAGTCTCTGGATGAGACGCAAATGGATGGTGACCCAGGCTGGGCAGAGATGAAAGCGTACCCGTCTGATAATAATGACATTTTCTGGATGAGCATAAACAGATGAGAATATGTTTGTATAAGGTCCTCGAAGCCTCACCTTCCCAGTGCGATTATTATAAACAAACCGTTGCGTCCACACAGAGAAAGCATATCCTTTATTCGATCCTGCTATGCACTGTTTTTCTGTACGTGTGAAACATGAAATGTGTGAATCCCGCAAGTCAGTTTGCACACTTTCTCCTCACTGAAAGGTGTTTTAATGTTTTTTTCCTAATGGAAAACATCTTAATTTATATGTTGATGTAATTAATTTGGATTATTTGAAATTACAGGTTGGAGTTGAAGCAGAAGGAAAAAAGTACCATGTAAAATATCTGGAGCGTGTTTACTGCCTCAACAACTGTTTCACATTTACAGTTGTTTTTTCATCCCATAGACCCTAAACCAGAGACTGAATAAAACTGGTCTTTAAAGCAATTTGTATCAACTTTCTGTTCCAGTAGATGCACAAAGCAACAATTTCAGTAGTTTCCAAAAATAATAGGCAATTAGGTATATATATATATAAATTACAGAGGCTAAAGACTGCTACATGTTTACTTTGACTGCCAGCACCTCTGAATGTTCCAGTGTTTTAAATACCTGAAGAGACCAATGACGTACTTTCCATCCGTAGCCAGGCCAGGGATTAACGACAAGATTCATGTCTCCAGTAAAACTTCACCAATAATGTAGTTGGTTAAGGTATACACATAATGGTCAGTTGTCATTCACCATTTTATATTCAAGTTAAAATGCTGCAGAAAGAAAACGGTTCCTCTGTAAAACTGTGGTGGGCAGGACTTTTAAAAACACATATACAATGACTTCTGTATTATTAATAATCATATATAAAAATATTCATAATCACTACTTCTTAACCAAAGCTGAACACATGTATTGAATTTTGAAGGAAAATATTATGCAGTGTGCTCCACCCCATCATCAACACCAGCTGAAAGAAAAAAGATTTTAACTCCCTATTAGAGTTTCAACTGTTTTATCTGGTTCTGGTGGATTAATCGAAGCCTACTAACTTGCTCGATGTATAACATGATTTTTCTTTCAGCTGCACATTCACCCTTAAGTCAGTACACACAGGGCTGATGACATACATTTTGATGTAGATGTGCATTGGAGATAACAATGTTTTGTGTCTCTTTCATAGACCCCTCCTGCTGCCATCATGCCGCGGAGATCCCCCAGTGTAAAGACGCATGCGAGCAGGTAAGGAATGTGTTACACTGTTGGAATAATAAAATAAATTTAATTCAGGGTTATTAAGGGTTTCATCTTATCTATCCCTAAGGTGTTTGTGCAAAACACTAAGGGAAAATGTAATGACCTAACATACTTTGTAGTGTGTTTTTAGAAATTTCAGCAACAATTTGTGTAACAAATACATATGGGAGTATGTGACAAACTACAGTTGACTACAATATGTGGCAAACCATGTGTGTCTGTTTCACTTTTCTAAATCTAAAGTTATTTATAATAAAAAGTAATTTTTAAAAATGTGGTCATTAGAGGCAGAGCTCCAGTTACTGTACAAAGCTGTTTCTCCAATGCAATTTAATGCAATTTAATTTTTTTAAACTATAGATATTGTCACAAATCAGCTTATTAAAAATATACACAGTAATTAATCTAATGTACATGTTTGTAAATGAAATGTGGGAGGAAACCTGAAAACCAGGAGTAAACCCACATGAGCAGGAAGAACATGCAAACTCCGCAAACACCCCTTGCGCTTGCTCATTTTACTATGTTAATTACTAAATTTATTATTAATTATTACATTTCTATACTATATTGTATATGTGAGGACGGCACAGCTCAGAGTGAACAGTGTATCAATGCAATGCATACAAAATCCCTGAAATTTATAAACCTAACTCAATTAGTTGTGCAAAGCAATCCTTTGTATCTTTTAAGTCTATAGGGTGGCCCTTAGAATTACAACATTTACACTATTAAGCAGATGCCCTTATCCAGAGTAACTTACATTCATTCATTCATTCATTCATTTATTTATTTATTTATCTTCTGTACCCGCTTATTTCCTAACACCGGGTAACTGGAGCATAGCTTAGTGCACATAGGGCAAAAGGCAGAGGTACACCCTGGACAGGTTGTCAGTCTATCGCAGACAGTCTATCCGACACCCTAATCACCCAGCCACCACTTTCCTTATAAGGCACACAATAGTCTAAATATCAAGGAAAATTACATTACAAAACAAATAATGAGCAGAAGAAAAAAAAAAAAAACTACAGTAAGCAAAGACTAGCTGCCAACAATCAGATGACAAACCAGCAATAAAGGACTAAGATGCAAAATATATGATTTAAGTGGGTTAATGTAATTAGCATTTTGTATAATATGTAATATAGTATAATTCACATGACATTATGGGATTTTAATTATGGACATAATAGAGAAATGTTATCAAGTAATTGCAGCATTATGTTGCCTTTTATGCTATTTTTCAAACAATTTGCTTACCTTTAAAGCTCTGTAGATTAGGGCAGATGAATGCACAACCTTGCTCATTTAACATTATATAAATATCAGTATGGCTAGAAACATATGGGCTGTTAATGTTAAATATGCTGGTCTTTTTGTCCCAGAGAAGATGGGTGAAGGGGATGTGTAAGTAAACAAAATATTCTCTTACTCCTCCCAACATACTAAAGAGCAGGTGAAGGCTTTTTCTCTTACTTTTATTTACCACAGGGAAAGAATGTAATGTGGCCAGGAAGGCTTCTATAGACTTCTGTCTCCTAAACTCATGAAATTACAAAATACATAAAAGAGATGTCTAAAATAACTTTAGGACAACCAGAAATAGCTGAGTAAGTAGCATTATTTTAATCCAGTAGCATTATTTAAGTAGCATTATTTAAGTCAGTAGCATTATTTAAGTCCTTTGCAAAAGCCCTTTTCTATCTGAAAAAGTCTCATTCACATTACATTGGCTTTCCATACAAAAAAATACAAAAATGGAATTAGTGACTGCCAAATAAAAATTAGAATAAAAGCCAATCTGCTGTTAATCTGTCAGTGTGGTTTAGTGATAAATGAGGACCAAAATACAGTAAAAAAATACAACTTAAGAATTACAAAATAAAAACTGGACTCTGGTTTGTAAATATCGACAGCTTATTGTAGGACGATAATAACACCTTGTTAGTGCTGGACGTGTGTTAGATAGAACAGGAGAGGGGGCGGGGGGGCTTCCAGACTGTTTCACTGTAATTGCCCGGCTATTTCACCTTAATGGAATCTGGTAGCTTTGATGAGACGAGGCCTCGATCTCCTTGAAAGAAGCAAGGCAGCCTTCTTTAGATGTTCTGCCTGGAACCCGCCATTGATTTAGCCCCTGAAATGAAAAGAGAGAAAAACTTTTTTAAATGGACTGGATAGGTCATTCATGTACAGAGGCCCTGGTCCTTTTCTGTTGGAGTGTGCGGCATATTTTCTATAAAGAGCCGCCAAGAAAATCACTGGCCATCAGCTGGTCTTGTCTTAGATAAATATATAGATAGATAGAGAGAGAGAGAGAGAGAGAGAGAGTTTTGCCTAGAATTTAAAAATGACCATGTAGCAATCTGGAAAGCAGCATGTATCTGAGCTTAAAGAAAAATGTGCAAAATTCTGTAAGGTATGAATATCTTGAAACCATTTGCGCATGTTAATAGCAAATCTTTCTAACATTCTATATGGCACCAATTAAAGTGTGAAATTAAGGTATAATGCAGAATGTGTTCACATACAGATGTGGTTTGTATGTACGTATAGAAAACACAGCTCTTAGTTGGTCTAATTGTGTATTTGGTGGGCACAATTGTCATTGCATTCCACACTCCTTTAGAAATGGGCTGTTAATTCCAGCCTTGTTTGTGGAGTTTCCGTGTTCTTCCTGTTTCAAGGGATTTCCTTCAGATACCTTGGCTTCCGCCCTCAATCTCAGGCATGTGCAGTAGGCAGATTAGCATCTATAAATTTCCTCTATTTAATGTTAGACAATATCTTTATGTAGCCACCTTTAAGGTGTGGCTACGTAAAGTAAATAAAATGATACAACCGGCATAAATCTGTGATATTTACCAAATATAATAAACTTTATTTGCAGCATCGGGTGTAGTGTAGCGGTGTAGTGGTTAGCACATTCACCACACAGCAAGAAGGTGTGGCTTGATTCCCAGGTCTTTTTGTTTGAAGTTTGCATGTTCTCCTTCTTGCGTGGGTTATTCTCCGGGGTACCTTGGTTTCCTCCAACTGTCCAAAAACATGTACATTAGCTTGATTGGTGACTCTAATTTGCCCATAGGAGTAAGTGTGAGGGTGCGTGATTGTTTGTCCATGTGTGGCACTGCGGTGGACTGCAACCTGTCTATGTGCACTGGATAGGCTCCAACAGACCCCCATGACCCGATTTAGGGAATAAGCAGATATAGAAGATGAATGAATGAATAAATTAGTGAGTAACATGCTCTCTGGTTTCTTTTCTAACATTTATACATGCCTTCTAAATAAGATAAAACACAAAAAATAAAGTGCATAAAGAGTACAACTCACTATAACTCAGTGGGAGCCCTAAGATGGTTGAATAATTTTTTGGTACACATGAAATAGCAAATAGTATGCTATACAGTATAGATGTGGACTTTAGCAAATGATTATGTACACTGAAATTACTTCTTAATAAATTATAGTTTAGCAATTTCATTTTTCATTTCATCTTCTTTACCCGCTTATTCCCGAATCCCGGGTCACGGGGGTTTGCTGGAGCCTATCCCAGCGCACATAGGGCGGAAGGCAGGG